>JAPMOB010197523.1:0-24345 GCA_029875015.1 Lepomis gibbosus
TTTTTTGTGTGTGAAGTCGGTTTGTATGCACTGGAAATCCTGCCTCACACAGCTCCACTCACAAATCACTGATAATTTGCTTGGTTACTTTAAGCTACTGGTCTGAGAAAACTAGGGTAACTAGGACGAAAAAAAAGGATGAAGGGCGAGCAACTTACAACAGCAGAGAAATCTACAAACTATTTCACATACTATTACGTTGTGTATATATGAAATGTGCCTGATGCAAAAAGGTTTGGCGCTTTTGAAAAATCTATGCAGGCTAAACATATACTGATGGTACAAAACAGGAACAGCAGCATTGTGATAGTGATGATATATGACTTGCCCATACAGGTTTATGTTTCAGTTTATGTGTGTTTTGATCAAGGGGGAACCTCTGGGTCTGAAAAGTGAATCCAATGCGGAAGTGCCTTAAACTTGCATTCTTTATAATGGCCAGCAGGGGGCGACCCCATAAGTTGCAAAAAGAAGTCTGATTGCATTTGGACTACGTGGCAAAATGACCCTTCTTCCCACCTGATGAATTACCTCAATAAACACTTTCCTAATGAGTTTATGATCTCAGTCACTGGTTTCAAGTCTTCTTCAACACAGCAAGATGTTCATTTAGTGAAATATGATCCCATTTAGAGGAAAATTAAAGTCCATCTTATCTTATCTTAAAGCAGGGTATGCTTTACGACATGAAAAGTTGCTATCATTTCAACCTGTCAATCAGGATAGAGGCCACTGTATCCACAGCACTGTGTACATTTAACCAGCAACGTTCTTAAAAGCTTAGGAGTCGGCTTTTAATTTTTTCCGTTAAGTAGCTAGATTTTGACTCCAAATACAGTCACATCTGGTATCTGGTTCCAAAAAAACCAAGATGACGACAGCCGACATGCCAAATTCGAGGCTTTAAAACCGTGTCTAACTCTGTACAAAGACAGATGAGGCTCGAAGAAGACCCCAAACGCACAACAAAGTTTCCTTCACGATCCAAAAACAAGACGTTATAAGGCAGCAGTCAACTTAATTCTCTTTGAGGAGTAGATAGATTACGCCTGATTATGGACTGGAGGCGATCCTGACTTGATGCTCTGTTGGTGTTGGTCTTTGTATGCTTCTCTCTCTCTCTCTCTTACTGGGACTACTGGAACCCCTGACACAAAATGAATTTGTGCTCAATAACATTTGAGCCGTGTTGTATTGAGGAAGTTGAACAGCTTCTCTGTAAGCGAAAATACCCTAGAGTTGGTCGTAAATAATACGTAAATCACAGAGACAGCTGAGTGAGATATATGTGCTCCACTGCAGGCAGAAAGATCAACAAATTGTGGAGGATCCTTCTCATCCCCTGTTTACTGAATCTGACATGCTTCCTTTAGGAAGGCATTATAGTGTACCCAGGGCACCAAAAAACCTTTATAAAAATTATTTTATCCCTTGCGCAATTGCTTTGATAAGTTCATAAGAGATAACTGGTGTAGCTCCAATTGCTTTCTGTGTTTAAATGTATTGGTTGTGTGTGTTCTGTGTATATGATGTTTTTAATGTCTTTAAATGAACCAGCTGAAGCCAAAGACACGTTTCCAGAAATGGATAATAAAGATTTACCTTATCTTATCTCATGGCCCCTGATGACCTGTGGTTGTGTGGTTGCAGTTCTCAAGAAAATAACCTGTAATAACCTCACGTGGACGAAACACTTCTCTTACACACTTTATACACACAAACAATCCACTAGAGCATCATTGACTTAGTTCCCTGCAGCTGATGTGGCACTGAGCAGAAGCCATTTCAACCACAGTTTCCTTTCTTTGAAGCCTCTGTGCACCAGGCTGCTCCTCTCATGAATGTCCTCTTCATCCTCCTCCATGGAGAGAAATCACAAAATTGCGAGCGTGCCTTGAGCCAACTGAGTTGGAAGAGAAACCTACATTAACTTTGGCCAACCAGTCCGGTGCCAATACTGACCTGAGAACAGTGTACAAGTGTACATTTCACTGGGACAGAGAAAGCAATCTGTTGTAGGATGCATTGTTATAAATCCTTAAACAGGGCCTGTGTGTTTGTGTGTGTGAGCGCGAGGGCGTCACAACGGCGCTGGGCAGTGCCAGCCGGTGTGTTGGCACGCCTTGCAGTAATAATGATTGTGTGGGTTGGCTGCCCGGCGTTGCTACTCGCTACAGGGTTTGCAGTGTTACTTTCGGCGGGCAGTAATTTAATCAAGTGACATTTTTGTGGCAGCAGCACCGACACCATTTGAAGTTCCAGCTGCATAAACATGTAAAAATGACACACCTGCCTACTCTGCTGAACACTGTCATTACACCTGCTAATCATAATTATCGGTCATGGTAATTTGAGGAAAAATTGATTTCACTCCTTCTTCAACACGATGATTATTAATTATTTTATTATATAATATTATTAATCACTGTGGGTGTTTGATTATAGATGAGAATTAAGATTGATTGTAGCAGGTAATTATGAAATCTCTGATTAGTATCGCTAGAAAAATAACCAGTAATCTTTTTGTGATTTATTGCTCATTATATGATTATTCAAGAGTTTATTTTTTAGTAAAATGTCCTCTCTGTCTCTGACAATTTCAAACGAGTTGCATTTCAGTGGGAGACTTTATATTGAGAGTCTGGGAGCGAAGAGAAAGTTCTCGGTTTGAAATGTTATACTGTATGTAAGAAGTTATTTTAATATATTTAATATTAATATATTAATACATTTTACACACACACACACACACAGTGGAACAGCCATTAAATATGAAGTTGACAAAAATAAGAGCTTTTTAAAAAAAATAAAAATAAGGTAGCTAGTATTAATTTAAAAAAAATGTTTAGTTCTATTTTCTGGGGAGGCGGTGTAGGGATTATTAGAACCAAGGTAGTTTTGTTTTCAAGATTCTGTTGTTTCATTTTAGGTTACGTATTTCATTTTTGTATCGTTTGTCAATTCAGTATTTTATATTTATTGTAATGAACAAAGTGACCAAAGTAACTTTCTTGTATGTCTAAACCTACTTGGCAATAATGCCGATTCTGGTTCTGGTGTCTGTCTTTAATATACTTGGGATCGTGTTGGAAATAAATGTTGTCACTTTAACATCCTGATCCTTCGGACTGCATGTTCTTGCAGATCCATAAATAAATCAAATAAAAATAGACTGTGCCTTATAAGACCATGTGGGTAGGGTATTTTTATTATATTACTTGAGATATCTATCTATGTATGGATAGATATTATATATAAAAAAAAACACAATAAACAACAACAACTTCTACTATTGTTGCAAGTAGACACTTTAGTTGTAGCTGCTGCAGTTAATTGTCTATAAGCATTTTTGCATAGCAGCGGTATCTACTCTATTACATTACTTATGTGAACTATGCAATGGGAATAAATAAAGTTTTGGCAGTGCACAGCTTTTTATTTGGCTCCATTTTTGCCCCTTGGTAAAAGTCTTGTGCAGAGTGTGCGTGTGACTCACTCTGAGGCGACAGCAGCAGGAATGGGCTCCTCTAGTAACTCCAGACTGTGAAGAATCCAGAAACAGAGCCACGGTCTGCTAGCATCCAGACACTACCCGCACAGAGACAGACAGACACACACATCACATGATAAGATGGGCATCAGATGACCTATTATAGCAATAACTGAGATGGTGAGATCAGTCAGTCTGAGACAAAGACCAGAGCACACAAGTCTGCCACACAGAGGAGAGGCCCAGCCTACGGGAGGAAATCAATAGAGCTGACAAACAAAAATATCACACCACTTCTTTTCAGTTTGGTAAATATCTGTGGTGTTATGATAGAATGTAATTATAATTTCTGGTGTACTATATTGGAGAAAAACAATATAGTGACATCTTTTGTTAAATAATATCATGACTCAGATTCTAATTTCCATCCAATTCTTTGTAACGTACCTCACAATAACAGCACATAAACACCCTTGCTGTCAATCTAGCTTCAAAAGGAAACACTGAAAGGTCTAGTGCTGGACGATATTGCCAAAAATATTATCACGATAAAAAAGTTTCATATCTTTCGATATCCATAAGTATCAAATTGTTATTTCCTTCAAGTTTAAAGGCTGATTTTTGCCCCAGATTTAAAGTTGAAGAAACCTGATGGTTAATTGTGGTTTAAACTCTTCTTTATGGTCAGAACATGACAAACACTTGAGTGGATCACTTCACATATGTGAGGTAGAACATTCAAAACAAATATGATAAATTCTTTGTCAACAAATTAAAAAAAAAAAGCTTTTTTCAGTCCCTTTTCCTCAACAAAACATCTTAATAAAAAATGAAGTCCAAATGTGTGTATGATTCAAGTGAATACAACCAAACATGTATTGAAAATTTATTGAACATTTGTTATATTGTTATTCAAAAAAATTATATTGCGATAATTATTGTTATTGTTTTATTGTCCAGCCCTGGAAAGGTCTGAAGTCAAATCAGTATGATTCTGAGCTGGCGGGCGCAAAACAAATCTCTCTCTTTTCTGGCCAGAGCAGAGAACTACAGTCAAACTGTGAGGTACTTGGTGTATGGATTGCTCTCTATATTAAGGCTGGTGTGGGCAGCTGCAAAAATCTGAACAAGCATAATACATTTTTAGCACACAGTAAGAGAGGTGACCTTCCCAGGAGCAGACAAGCATATATTTTCATACAATGGTTTTTCTATTTAAAGCAGAGAGAGCCAATCAGACATCTACCCAGAGGCAGCGAGTGTTACTGGTTATTACTGACACACAGGAACTAATACGACCTCTGAGTGAACTTCAGTGCTCGGTTATACTGTATGTGTCATGAGGTTTAACATGCTCTCAAATGGCCGTGTTAGATGTTTTAACGTGTGCTCTTTGCCTGGTGTGATACTGTACCTCGTAAGCATCAGATAAGTGACGTAAGCCCTTCTTGAGATATTGGTAGTGTTGTTCCCGCAACAACGTCGGCCTGAAGACCAAACATAGGACAGAATGATCAATCACAAATGGGTAGCAGCTTGAATATAATAGACGATGTCAATGTAGACATCTGAGAAACAGTTTAAAGAACTCCCGCTTATAGAAATGCTATTTGGACCTCAGGTCATAACACAACATGAAAAATGGTTTCATGTTTTAAGCAATCAGCTGTCCACCAGGTAATCTCTTTGCTTGATTCTTCCTCCATCATAGTCAATTATACTTTCATTTTTTGGTCTATTTGTAATACCACCAAATCTGAGAGAAACAGATTAGTTTAAAATCGCAAAAGACAGAGCGGTGTATCAGCATTTCTTTTATTTACTAACTTAGATATTTTTAGGGGTTTTTTTCGGCGCCTCCTAATTAGCGGCTCCTTTGCATTTTCCTCCTAATCTTTTATTCACTTTCTTTCAGCGAGGGAATATTCTGGCCTGTCCTCATTAAGAACAAAGTAGGAAAAGGAGCATCAAATCCTGGCGAACAAACACATGACTTCAAACTGATTTATTTCTGTCAGGTGTCCCAGTATTTCATGAGAAAAGCTGTAAAAACTGAAAGATAAGAGGAGATTATGTTTCCTGTTTTGTTGTTTTATATGTATCTTTTTGTGACTTTTGTGCATTAGTGTTAAAGGCCCATCTGGAGATAAACACTGCGGCATTTGTCCTTTATACATACTTGTCTCTATTAAAATAAATCATGAAACTAATATGAAATAACGCTTTATTGATCCCCAAGCAGCAGGAGTTCAGTGTTCAGTTCACTGTTCCACTCCATCTTTTTAATGTCGGTGTGCAACTTTCATCTGCATCTCTTCACACACACACAGTACGACAGTATGTGTGTCAGTGAGTCAAACACAGCTGACACCCCCTCCCTCCACACCACCCACCCAGTCCTATTCACTACCTGCCCTTTTCATGCAGCGTTCGCTATGACGACTGTAATTACACCCTACCTACACAGGGTTAGTCACAGATCGCTGCCCAAGGACCAATGCTAAGCAGCTAAAAGCCAGTCCGCCCACCACAGTTATGCTCATCAAGGATTCAACGCGGCTGTTTAAATGTTGAGGGGCAGACCTGGCTCCAGACGAGTGTGCAAGTAAATTAAACCAATAATCTCTGTCTCAAATTGAGCAGAACAAGCATCTGAAAAAAGACAATAGAGAGCAAACACTCTGATGTTTGAGGCTAAATAATAAACAATAGTGACATCTCTTACCATCTCAGCTTCTATTACAATTGTACGTTTTGTTTTGGCAGAGATAGCAGCTGTAAAAATCATTATTTTTATTCGCCTCATGTTCGTTTTAGCAGCCTGTTAGGCCACTTATGCAACTGTCCTTGTTTTGTGACTTTTGTGTGTAGTACATGGGGATGTAGCTGCCATGAACATCAGCAAGGTTATGTCCTCAGTTGTGTTTTGGGGAATTAGAGGGTTTTAACAACCAGAGGACGACCGTGATCTACAATCACATACAGCCATGGTGCACTGATATTCTATAGTGTCTTAAATTGCATTAAAATAAAACGGAGGGATTTTCTCCACTAAAATGATATTCATGGCAGTGTGAAGATATACCTAAAGAGTTGAAACAATATGAATAAACAATGTGAAAAAAACTTTTTTGGTATCTGGTCAAACAATCTGGTATCTTACAGGGGTGGAGTTGCAGTGGGGGAAGTTGGATTCCTGACTTCAATATTTCTAAATTCCTGATTGTAAATTTACTAATTAGTAGACTTGTTATTACTTGTATTATTCATTATTTTATTAATAGCAGGAGTCAACTTGAATGCACTTGATGTTTAGGTGGAGCCTGAAGTGTGAGGTGAAAAAACACAACTCAACAAAGAGCTCTCCCTTTCTAGAATATTTGTTAATTCTGCGTGCATCTTTGTTCCAGGCAAATAGCTCCTAAAAGCACTTAAAGATATTTAATATAAAAGGCCACAAAAATAGCCTTTGTTTGTTTCTTCAATAATGACTTTTGTCTACTTAAAACCACCGTCAAATTATCAACAGAATTTTGTTGCTCGATTTTTCTCTTGTTTTAAAACCACTTGAATTAAGATGGTTATGACAGAAAAGCATCATCTGCTCTGCACCAGTATTTGTCCATATCCATACGCATAACCCATATTTGATTTTGTATATGTGGATTGAAAAATAAATAACCAAAGCCTTCCTTTCACGCGAGACGCCTGCAATCAACCTCAAAAACCCCCATTCACCCCTCTCATTGCCTCCTATGTTTTGAACCATGAGTGCAGGCCAAACAGGAAGCAGGTGATCACTTCTAAGAGCATTACCTCCACTGATGAATACCATTCATGTTTTTATATTGCCAAATACATTCCCCGATTGGCTGCAAAGCTGGTGACATTCAGGTCCACACAGTTGTCATAGAAATGAAATGAGTCACCTCATTAAGAGAGGACTGACAGCAGTATGTGGAGTATGTGGGCTGAACAACATACCATTTAGACAACAGCAACCATACTCAAAAGCAGCCACAGCCAATGAGCAGTGTTGTTGGAAATGTCTCATGATGACAATAAATGTATTCAACACTGTGAGAGTCTTATGAAGAGATGATCATCGCTAACTACAGCTACACATTATCTGACCAATTTGATGGTCAGATAATGATTTTTGTGCACCGCATAAAATGCTTTTATGGTTTTCTGAGTTGAGGTGAAGACAATTTTGTGTGCTGATTTTACATAATTAGTGTTAATATCTCACCTCACGTGTCTAAAGCAAAAGTAGAGCTACTTCATTTTCCGTCATCTACACACAGACTCAAGATTAGAGGGTGGTGGGAAAAATCGATACAGCACAGTATCACATTATTTTCTGTAGTGATACTGTATCGATACACTGTCGCACTGAAGTATTGTTCCTTTACAATATAAATTGTACATGAGAATTTAACTTTTTGTACTTTAATAATAAAATCTACTGCGTCGACTAGAAAACTCAACAGCACCATCTAGTGGATTGTAAAAGTGAGATAAACAAATGTATCTTTTTAGAAAAAACAGACAATGACAAATTATTTCTTTGGTGACATAATTTGAACTTTGAAAATAGGTATTAAATTGCAATATATCACAATATGCTAAAAATTGCAATAATATGTATTGAGACACTAGTTTCGGGATCATATCGTATGCTGGGGCCTCTGGTGCTTCCCATTCCAACATATGATGGAGTTTTTTCTTATTAAGTTTTAAAATTGATGCAGCAGATATTCCTCAGGTCCTGGATATCCTTAGACTCCACTTTAAACAACAACAACATTTTATTAATTTTTGCTTAATATTTAGGATCCACAATATTTTGCTGGTGCTTTAAAGAATAGCAATGGTTTATAACTCCCCTGGATAATAAAAACAAGTTTTACTTCTTGGAGGAGATTTTCTTGTAAAGTGTTAGGGTGAACAATGGTTAGCACTAGGGAACATCACCATAACCACTGATGTCAAAATAGCGTAGACCTAATGGAACAGCACTACAAAACTAAACAGAAAGTCTTATGTTTTAAATATGATCATGTAGCTTGTGCACTTTTCAAGTCTGAATTTGTACACTGTGTGTAAAGGCCAAGTTGAATAATATAGGGAAAGCCCTGTCAATGAAACCCTTGAGACAAAAGTCTCCAAACTCATCCACACTCAAGATCGGACACTGTGCGTCCATTTGTAGGAACTTGTTCTTTTATTAAGAAGCTGCTCATGAGCTGTAGCAGCACAAATGTTCTGCAGCATGCTGACACCCTGGATACTTACTGTGGTACGCTGTGTGTTTGCTTGTAAACACTGATGACTTCTTCAATGCAGTGTTCCACTTTTTTCTAGTTATAAAAGAAAAGGGGCAGGAAAGAGGAAAGTGAAAACAGTCAAGGTCATAGTCAGCTAACGAATACCAATAACATATCTGCCTTTTATTAGCTAGTCATTTCCATTAGCCAAACGCAAAGCAGAGGTAGGATGTGTTTGTAGGGCACACTTAAAACTACATTTTGCATTGTGCTGATTTATCTCTTTACTATATTTATATTTCTACATTTATGTTTATGTGTATATTGTTAAGCACCAACATTTGCCAAGACAAATTCCCCACATGTGAAAATGTACCTGGCAATAAACCTGATGCTGATTCCAATATCATGAGGAAAGATGCAATTGTTTACTAACAAAGCACTGTGACCTACATATGTAATAAACATGATTATTTTTTTTTTTAACAGTTGAAAGATAAAAAATAGCCACATGGTTTGTAAATTACCTTAAACTTATCTTTGGCACTTCTGTGCTGCAATTTCTAAATACTTATCAGCTAATGGGTTCAAATTAGGTGTTCAGCTAACCCTAGCACATTTACATCAGTGTTTATAATATGACAATGTTTGACCAACAAGCACTGTCCCCTATTTATATACGAAAAAGTAAACAATAAAATTATATTTGTCCATTCAGATGGATGTGATTAGCTAATATCCCCTAAGCTCTCAATTGGATAACTCCTTTGTCTTGGGAGAGTAAAGGGGTCACTATTCTTTCAGGTGGCTCTTAACGCATTTCTAATACTACGGCCATTAATTAACGTTAACCACACACTAATTAACTGCAAGTCAAGACCATCAAATACCTAATGGATATGCAGCTGTTCGATGGAGTCTCATTAAAAGCCTTACAATAAAGTCACGTGGGCTGTCGTACCCGGGCTTAACTGTTTAAGTTGCTTAACTAGCAGTTAAGTTAATGCATATTTAAGTTAATCTCTTTAAGATACAAAGCTAGCGACCTAAAAGCTCGAGTTTGCTACCTTAGGCTAGCTAAGCCACAGCGAGATAATGTGCGCGAAGCAGTTTCCCAATCATTTTTCTAATCAATGAGCCGAATGACTCGAGGGAGAGGGGTTAAGACCCTGACAGTTGAATCTGTGTCACACTTTTCCAGACGCGCCTCCATCCAGAGTAGAAAGCTGACACTCAATCACATTAGCATTAGCATTAGCCCACATTATCTTCCTCCGCTCACCTGCTCCACTGAAGTCACCGTCTCCACCCCGTCGTCCGCGAACATTTCTGCGGGATGGCGATCACTGAGGCACCGCAAAGGCGTCACCATACCGTCCATGTTGATGTTATAACCCGTTAGCTGCAGGGACGGTTTTAGTTTGTTTTGATAGTTCGCTCACTTTCAGCGGACTCCTGCTCACTTCCTGCCGAGATTGAAGTGGGCGGAAACTGCGCGAAAACCCGCTACGGCGTCTCCAACGGAACAAACGTCTTTCAATCGCTGTGGTGTGGAAAAAGGCACACAGCCACTCACAACCTCTTGTAAAAGTGTTCAACGTTAGTTTTATAACAAACTATGAGTTAATGAGTGACTATACGCGTAGCTGTCCCGTATCCCAGTTTAATTTAATCCATAGTGCTCTCATTGGTGTGGTGCCACTGACGAAGAAAAAAGCACTGCCGCCGCGCACCTTTGATCTGCAAACAAAACAAAATAGCACCGGAAGTGGTGTGAATTATCCTGCAAAATAAACCCTCAAAACTGGTTCTGAAGAATTCAGAATTTCACATAGCCTACAAGGAATTTCTCTTGGAAGGCTATGTAGTGGTGCTTAACTGAACACATAGCCTAAACATAACTATAGAAAAAGTAAAGAGATCAAAAAATGTGCACGTATTCAAAATAATACATTAATACTAACACAAACAATCCAAATAAAGAATAAAGAATTAGTGCAATGTATGCAGTCCAAAGTTGAACTCCGGATTCAGTGTGACGGTTACTCAGTGGCAAATTAATAAAGTGATCATTTGATTGTAAATAGCTTGTTAGAAAATGCTGGAACATTTCAAGCTCTCCAATTAGAAACAGGAGATGATGCCACTGATGTTCACACCTTATTGATCACTACCACACAGTTAGCACGCCGGATGACATTTGAGATATGGTGTTATTCAATGCATGCACACACACAACTTCAGAAACGTCTAGCGGGGGCATTTACCGGCTCGATAATCCTCTTCCATGAAATGAAGGAGTCCAGGACTTTCTCTTGTGTGAAACAACAAATAGTTGGGTGCAGTAGGGAGTGTGAGTTGAGGAATCCTATTGTTAGAGAAAGCATGGACATGATGCCTATTTCAACAACCAAAAGCATGTTGATCAGTGAGGGTCTTAATTCATTCTTTTTTTTAGCATTCCTAATCTTGAGGACCCATCTTGTAGAGGTGTCTTGTTTTAAGGTCTTTATCATGCTATAATATATTGTGCATGATGCCGTTCACTAAATAAATTTCCCACTAGCAGTTTGATCTGACCATGTTAGAAGAATTGTTTGAATGCAGAGTTCACAAACTAATAACCATCATGTATAGGCCTATAAGTGAATGATATGTACAATTAGCATTGTGAAGTGCGGCATGATCAATATAACATTATTATACTGATAGACATGTAAATATATCTTATTTTAATCCACAGATGGAAATAATACATGTAGAAAGAAGTATTGGATATGTAGGCTACATGGCTTTTGTCCCACTGTTAAAACCCCCAAATAGGGTAAATATTTCACAGGTTTAATATTTTCCTGACATTCATATTGTTATAAAGATATCTTGTGCGGAGGGAAATCAATCGTGCTATTAACGAATTTGCCACTAAAACATCTATCTAATCAGCTTTGTACCACAGAAATCTCAAGTACCTTAGGCTTTTATTTTGGAAAGCACCGCAGGAAGTCTCATTTTCTCATTGAGTCTTACATGACAATGGTCCACCGCGCCCACTGGAAGCTGGAGGCTGCCTGGGAAGCTGGAGCATCCCTGTTTTGTTCCCAACCGACCCAGAATCAGTGAAGAAAGACAAGCATAGCCAAATATTTATGTTGACCATTTGAGCAGACACGGGATGCAGGAGGGGAGGGAATGGTCAATCGCTGAGTTAGCTGACTGGGTTTTTTTTAATTCAACACTATATCCAACACTATGGCTAAGCAGTACGATGTGCTCTTCCGACTCCTGCTTCTCGGAGATTCTGGGGTAGGGAAAACATGTTTGCTATGCAGATTCACGGACAACGAATTTCACCCTTCTCACATCTCGACCATCGGTAAGACTGCACCGCCACCAGAAGTAATTTCTTGAATTTTATTCATCACTTGCTTTAATGAGCATTTCCATTGCATGCATGGTCTTTCGGCGTTTTCTGTTCACGATCGTTTGCGCATCACCCCTCTCTTTGTGGCCATTGCATTTTCACTTTAAATTCCATAATTTAGATTTGATTAGGACTTTAAAAAGGCTAAATATATTTTTACGTGGATATTTACGTGGAATAGAGAGAGTTTTAACTATTCAATCAAGTTGATTGCAGTTATCGGGAAGCCCTAAAAGGGAAGATCCAATACTTGGCAGCCATGCAGATGAGTTTACCAACTATCAGCCTTTGGCACTGACTGTGCAGCCAAGTGCCATCCAAAATAATAGCAAAGGAATAGATGATAGGTTGCTCGTGGGACTCCCAGGGTGTTGTAGCTGGCTCCAGGTTCTTGATGAAAATGAAGAATAGTTTTATCTTAGTATTTTATAAGTAAGCAGAATTAGTACACCCATGGCCCAGTCTCAATTTCTTCATGTCAAATAACCATGGAACAATGAGGTGATCATAGAAAATTATACAGTACTTATTGGATAAATTGTTTCAGTTGGTTTTCAAGCAAAACATTTGATGGTTTCAGCTTCCTCCACCAATCACAGTAAATACTCAGAATACATTTGGAGTTTAGATTTGGAGTACCAAAAAAACAATTTCAAGGCATCAGCTTTTGATCTGTAAATTATTGTGGGCATTTTTGACGAGTTTCTGATGTTGTATGGACCAAATAGCTACAACTCCTAACTAACAAACTAACACAATCTGTTCCTGCATTTGGTCATGGATTTGCCACATGCCTGAAGATGACTATTGACTCAGTAAAGCTGAACCAGCCTCTTTCCACATAGTTAACATGGGCTGTGAGTTATATCTACTTCCATAGTTGGGATTCAAAGTGCAGAACATGACAGGTGCATTAACGTGCTTCACTTTGAGCTGAGGGAAATAAGGATGTGCAGTGAGCACTGCCCTTTTTTCACATGCTGCTGTGGTGCCTCTTATCTCTTCTTCTGTGGCAACTGGGCTGTCATTTCTGTGAGTGTGTTTGTGCTCAGTGTGTGTGAGTGCTCAGGCTATACAGATATTTCCTCCCATTCTTTGAGGTAGCAACAACTTTTTGACATGGCTTGCAGTAATTGGCCCTACTAAGGAGAAAACAAAATACAGACTGGCTGACTTTTCCTTGAAAAGAGAGAATATGTTCTCTTAATAAGGTCAAGACGATAAATCATGAAACTTGTGGCCTGGCTGGGATTTGCAGACAGTTGGTTCCTTAAAACATCTAACAGAAAAGACAGTGAGAGAACAATTAACAACAAATAATTGTTAATTTTATCATAATGTATTAACATATTTTGGACAGCTTGTGTCTTTGCATAGATGCTTTTGGATTTCAATTTAAATCCATTATGATTTTTGAGAGCTTAGTGAAGCCTTGCAAATACTCCCCAGCGACAACATGAAGCTCAAGTTTTAGACTCTTCTGCTCTGCCTTATCGCACTTAACTTTAAACACTTTCGTTGTTTCACCTGCTCCAACCAGTAATGATAAATGCTCACATATACTTGGTAAGACCGCTGTATGCTATTTTAAGTCTTGCACCTATAGCGCCCTACAGGAAACTTTCTCCCTGTAGAGTCATGTTTATATCTTACATTGCAAGCCTCTCTAATGTCTCTTACAAGAAAGATTCCGCCCGTCTGCATGTGATCTTTTTGTGCTTTTGTTGCAGTGTACAAAGTGTTTACAACCACAGCTGGATGCTTAGAAATCAGGCTGTTGCCGTCTGTGGATATTTATATTGAACCGAATAGTTGAGCGCAGCAGACTGTGTCTATAAGCCATGGTGGGAGGTCTTTCATGGGTCTGCAATAATTCAAACTCCTCTTCTCAGACTTAACAAGCCCAACAAAGTCCAAAGAGAGAAAGAGAGATCAAGAGTGACCACCATCTGTGCTCCCTTGCAGAGGATCAATAAATAATTTCGCAACCTTCATGGTGACAGAGGGATATATATTCTCTCCGTATCTCCCTCATGGGTAACTCTATGATTCATCAGTTTGCGTTACAGTCCACCTGCCCAGATTTTGCTCTTAATTACCTCAAAAACTGCGGAGACCTCTCACACATCGTGTACAACAAAGTTATTCCATAAACATTAGAGGATAAAAAGATGATGAGTGTCTTATTTAGCATCTCCTGCTGTTGTATAGACAGAGGGTTCCCAGCAAACAGTGTAATGATTAATACATACATATACCGTATGTGGATACCCAAACATTACTCCTATGCAATTGAATTTCTTATTCCAAAACATTAATGGGCATTGATATGCTGTTATAACTGCCTTCACTCGTATTTAAAAGCTAAACATAAGATTGATTTGGACAATTAAAGTGCATTATCTGCACATTTTTCTGTTGCGCTATTTTATTATAATATTTGAATAGTAATACTATGTATCTAGACCTTTGTAGTATTATGATATTAATTTTAATATTATTACTATAGTATGTTAGTGTTTCTGTAGTTGTTTTTTGAACACACTAAAGAACAGTTCCATAGTGATAACATTATGATATTATAGTAAATGTGTAGTATTACTAGTAACTTTCTGTACGTGCGATAAAGCATACAGAAAACACTACAGTAATGATAAAGAAGTAAGACGGAGAACTTTAGGGCACGATGGGACGTGAACTTCTGGATGGGGGGATTTTGGTCAACTTTGTATTTACCGTATCAACCCTTTTTGTTTTTGTCTTGCTTTCTGTTTGCTGTTCTTCTTATTCTGATCATTATCATTGTTGTTGTTTGTTCTTACTGTTTGCCTAACCTTTGGGTTGACCGCAATGCTACAGGGTGAACAATTAAGTAGAGAATTTATTCCTGTAATATTTGTGTAATACCACTGCTCGATAAAAAAGACACTGGGATAGAAAACACTACAGTAATACAATTTAAATAATATAGTATACTATATACAGCACACTTGAACACCAACGTAGTGCTTGTCAGAGCAGCCACAGCAACAACACGGTCACCAACAACAACTAATGTGTGACAATTTAAGGAGAGGAAGAGGGAGAGACAGCGCCTGGACAAGAGAGAGGTGTGACCCACGACCAGTTCATCACAGTTTATAACAATACAGCGCAGGGAGGATACAGATTCCTGGAGGAGACGAGTGGCTGTCACTGTTAACAGAGACTCCAGTGTGCAGTGTAGTTCATACACCTCACTTATAAACACAGAACTGCGTTAGCCTTCATGGTCTAAGAAATGTTATCACGTCCACGCTTCTTTTCATACTCTCATGCTTCCTGTCTCTCTCGCCAGTGTGAGCTCTGCTTCTCTCTCTCTGCTGCATCACACTTTTTTATGATCAACTGATGGTTTTTATGATGCTAGATTTTTGGGGGGCTGAGTTGGTTGAAGCAGCTCTTCTTCCCATGTTTATGTCTCTACACAGTGAAATAAGTAGTTTATTTTAAAAGCGGGTGAATTATTGAACCCTTGCATGTCAGTCAGGGCCCTTTGGAGGGCGGGGCCCGTTTCAGTTGAAGCGGGTGGAACATTATACTACTTTCCATTTCAAGTTAAGAGGATTTCAATTTCAATTTTGTTTCAGTGTACATGTATAAGGCTGTTGTCAGGTACCCCCTCCACTGGTGGCACTTTCTTATTTACCACAAAAGTGTCTATATTTTAGTTGGAATTTGAATACATGACTTATCTGCAGTGTACAATTAGTTGATTATGTCCATGCTTCAACTTTGCCATGGTTTAAAGAAGGCAGTTTTTCTCAATCCTTTTTTTAACTGATAACTTACAATGAATTAATGCAAGTTTAACTTTAAAATCCAAAACTTGTCAGAGCTCTTTGTGTTAAAAAGAAGAAGTAAGTGGACATAACAAAATGGGGCTGTAATAATTTACGGTGTGGCATTCTACCACACATCAGCAGGAAACCTTTACATTGACGGTAAATTGTCTTTACATGCTGCATCAAATACAGCAGATATATATTTTAACCTTGTGGTTTTTGAGCGTTATTTCTTTAAGAAGTCGAAGGACAGTTGGGTTTGTATTCACACCATCAAAGAATTTCTCACACAAAAGAAAGAGAGTCGAAACCACAAAGCGAAGCCTGCATTAAAAAAAAGCCTTTCAAAGATTGCTGCCTTTGATTTGATCCACCAAGGCCTTTTGTCAATAAATGTTATACTCAGAAATATAGATAACAATAAATAGCACACGTGGCATTATCAACAACATATGACTTTAATCCCTGGTTACAGCTCACTTTTAAATTAAAGCTCCAATTTTGAGTCCACAGTTAACATCAATATCAATAAAAAACAAACTTGTTCACTGAAAACATTGGGGCAGCAGGAATTCTGTTTTTACCTGAGCGAATAATATACCTTCACTCATCCAGGTACCTAATTATTTTTTAACAGCTCTCTCTGTTCCTTATAAGAATTTCATCTGGACCGGGATGTGCACATTTCTCTATCAAAGAACAGCTGTAGAGATGATTTAGTGATGGTATTCAGTCACACTGCTGAGTTTAATATTCCTCACCGTTACCTCAGCAGTCTTGTCACCGGACTCTCGGAGCTCCTGGCTGTCACATTGCCTTTGAAGTACGAGCCCGGCCCTGCCCTATATCATAGCTCAATAAGCAGTTGTCTGTGATAGTTGTGATCCCAGTCGTGTTATAGTCACGACCTGGTCTTACCGTCCCACTGCTGCTTGACAAGCTCATTAGTCTAAAAGGCCGGGCAGCCCCCACAGACGGCTATCATCACATAAAGAGGTTATCAAAGAAATCTATGGTGTTGTCATAGCCTTGACATCTTCCTGGCTTTCTAGGAACAAAAAAGGTACAATACAATATCTCTGCTAAGGAAGTTTTATTTGTGGTCCTGTATGTTTGTTTGTTAGATACAGAAGTGGGATATCTCAAAAACAGGGCTCCCCTGGTGGCCTAGGTGTGAAAGTGCAGAGTTGACCATGACCTTCCCTCCAGATTTTAATTAAATGTGATGGAAATTTAGGCTTTGAACCAAGGAACAAGTTAGATTTTGGTGTGGATCCGGAGCAGTGGAAATACCATATATGGTCATTATACAGTATCAGGCATTTATGAGGTGTAGACTATAGCCCGACGAAAGGTGGACATTTATGTCCATTACCTCAATATTTTGTTTGAAAAATCTGATAATGATATATAGTCCAGTTTTGTTTAAATGTAAACACTTAAAATAGTACTGAAATTTAGCATTGAGATCCTGTAACATTGTTGGACAGTTCAAATATCACAATCGATGCAGCAGAACCATCGTTTTTATTCCACACTTTATTTTTCATTGTCAAAAGCTGGCACCTATATAACCACCAACATTTCGGTCGGAGATTTGGGTGTGTTATGCTATTGACATCACCTGAGGCAGTTTATCATTTCACACAGCTCCCTCTGGATCCCTAAAAGGCTATTTTTCACATATGTGATATTCGTCAAGTCTTGTAAACAGACTTGATGCATTCAACATAATAATTTTAAATAATAAGAATCCTTTAAATTAGTTTATTTTTCAATATATGTACCGAATGGAACATTTTACAGCTGATAAATTAATGTTTCAGGGAGCAAACTATGTAATGGAGAGCCCTGAAGTCAACAGCTGCTGACAATTGTTGGCTGTCCTCTGCTTGTAATAATAACTGTGGATGACAGACCCATTCCCCAGTGAATTTGTGTCAGTGCCAGAGCATCCATCCGTCCATCCATTAGTGAGCCTGTCGCCATTACCTACAGCACACTGACACGTGTCACCACCTAATCCGTCTTGCGTAGTCGAACACAGTCATTCTAGTAATTAGTCAAGTCAATTTTGGGTGTGTACTGATTAGTTTTTACATGGCTTTCACACTGCTGATTGTGAAATGATGCCATGTTAAATTAATTGCTGTCTTTCTTTGCACATTTTGCTTGTCCCCATGGTCACAGTTCCCTCTGTAGAGAATGAACATGGAGAATCGTTTTTTTTTATTCCAGGCCATTCTTCATGATTTTGTGAACATATCTTAAAGCTATTACAGCTGACTTTTCCTAGAACTTCTAGTGCCCTGTGTCAGTTTAAGGTGCACTGTTGCACAAATGTGTGGAAGTCTCACAGATGCAATTCAACATAACTCAGTATCAGGGGTTGTGTGTGTAATCACTCATTTAAAACACATCAAAACGGTAGTAACAACCTTTACAGTTTGTCGATCGAGTGTACTGGATTTCAGTTTACATTTAAGAACCTGCAGACAAACTTGTTTCCTTGCAAACCTGAAGGCTTGCTCTTGAATGCAACTTTTTTTTAGCCGCAGAGCAAATGCATGCACCTCTAATCCATCCTGTAGCAGTAACATCTATCCATCCATAACTTCTTGTGCAGATGTGTAGTGATGGAAACCCAGGATATTTTGAGTATCAAACAACTTATAGAGAAATACTTTTCTTTACAGCCTCGGCCTGTTGTGTCATTCATTGTTTGCGCTATGGTTTGCACTGCGAGAGTGCACCTGCTTCTATTAAACATCCTCATTTTACTCGGCTGGTATAAAACAATGCAGAACAATCAGACAAATACAATTTAGTTGTTTAACAGTAGGAAGCAGACAGTGTGGATTAAATCACCCTTTTTTTGTAAATGGAACTCAAAATGTAAAATTTTTTAAGACTAATTTTGATTCATTCTCATATGCCTGTGTAGTGATCTTGATTTATGTTCAAGTTTCCGGATTAGGTCCACCCCCTTGCTTAAACACCCACTGTACAGCCAAAGAATCCATTTGTCCATGTCTGCATTTCATATTTAAGTCATTGCTGTTTGCATGGATGACTTCTGACTGAAGCTTAATGCAGTGTTTAATGCAGCTGGACAATGACGAGGGAAGACAACCTCTTTTTCATTATCTCCTCTCTCTTCTCAAGCCTCAAGCAAAGCAAGCCACTGATTGTTATGCTGACCATTCACTTAGTCTTGGTCTGAATGCTGTCTAGTCAAAAGCAAAGGCTGCCTCATGACTTACATGAGGCCCCACACTGTCGTGTCTCCAGCCTCGGTGGAGTCTTCACTGGACTCCAGATTGTTCCAAACACACAGTCTAAAATCGGCCAGTCCTGCTACTGTGCATTTGTCAGCTGTTTTCTTATGTCAGTCTCTCGGATTATAAACCTCACAGAAATGCAGCTATTAAAAAAACACAGCAGTTCTTCTCGTTATGTGAATCAGCTGGACTCAGTTAGCTCTTTCTCTGAGCGTGATGCCAACTGTGGCACATGGATGTCGAGTGTCAGGTTAATTGGGATGAACTGTTGATTGATTTCTCAGGGATTAGTGCGGTCTATAGAAACCTGTGACTTTGCTTTTTATTGACTTGAATCCATTAGTCTGAGGAGACAAGAGGGAAGTAATTCAGCAGAGCATTAATGGTGAAACTGATCTGAAAAAATCAGATACTACAATATAGACATTTTGATTGTGAACATGAATATTTTTATTATTGCTATTGTTGTTATTACTGTTAGTTTACAGTGCACAGTAGTACCAGGGCTACAGTTACTGTTGAGGACCAACAGTATAGCTATCAACTAGGTCATGTCTTCAGCATTGGACGTATTATGATACAGTGGACCCCTGGGCAAAGAAATGTAAAACGCCCCCTTTCTATCTAGCAGCAAGTCACCCCCAGACAGAGCAGTATTGCTTGTAATGATTTTCTATCATTTTAGTGGCACTTTGCAGGTTAACCATAATTTTAAGAAATTTTCAGAACTTTAAAAGCAAAGGTACTGCTGTTGGTAGAAAACTACACCTGAACATCAGTGTTGTATTCATGCTGTAGATAAAGAGAGGCTGTCTAAAGCCTTCCCAAAGTTTTTCGACACAGCAGATATACATACGATGGGACACCTAATTTCTGATTTGATTGGTTTTGCTGAATTATTGACAGATACCCATTAAATTACTCAGGAGCAAAAATAAAATGCAATCAAGACATTTGCTTTTAACTGGACCATTTTGTTTCAGCATAACATGCAAATAACAGTCACTGCAAACTGGAGGTTGTGGCTAAGGGGCCCCTGTGCCCAGTAGGCCTGTGCACAGGGGCAAAGGTAATAAAGAGGAGTTCACTTTCTGCAACTGCATATGCTTTACACATTCTGGGGTTTTAAAGACTTTTAAGATTCTGATATTCTTTAGACTAAATATCTTGAAATCTGACTGCAACTAAACGGGATTATGGATTTTTTACCAGAACTATACACCTGGCTGTGTAGAGAAGATCTGAAACATTTAGGTCATCATGTGGGGCAATGAAGTTTACACGTATGTGTATGTGACAATAAAGTACGTTTACATTACCAAACATATCATTTGCAGTTTGGTTTGTGTCTAGTGAAGAATGCATAGGGGAGGTGGCATTGTGCTGTTTAGATGAGCTCAGTATTTCTAAAAGGAGTGATAGCACTATGTTGTTCTGAATAGACACTTAAAATGTCTAATTATCTTTTTGCACCCTGACAAAATACATCTCTGGGGATATAAGCAATAGATGGATTTATTTTTTGTTATAAAAACATAAAAGAAAAACATCCGCCCTGCCTGGGATTTTCTGTCTATGTACAATATCACACTCAGTCGTCTGAAATAAATCAGAGATCACTGAAGCATGAGCGACCCCTCTCCATCACAGCTCTGCTTCTTTTCTCTCATCTGTTCCTCTGTGGTGTTGCGCAGGGCTCAGCTATCGCTTTGCCCTTCTCACTTATTTTCACCTCCCATGTGACTGATGCAGAGAACTGAACCAAATAGGGACTCAGCTCACTGGATCATTAGCCCAATCCTCTCTTCCAGGCTGATTATACTGGGATGATGTGGCTCTTGTTGCATTAATGCCTTCTGTGATGTTACAAAGCTGCAGCAGATACCACTGAACCTCTGTAAGACATGCCGGGTTAATTGATTTAAGTCACTTATTTGGTAGAAAGTTCAAACGCCTCTGAGAACATTCAGAACATTTAGCCTAAGCATAGCACTCACAGGTTTGGAGGAATATAAAACACATTCAGAGCTCCTCTGTCTTTGTAATATTGTATTTCCTGACCATCTTTTCTCTCTTACAGGAGTCGACTTCAAAATGAAGACGCTAGTAATAGATGGTATCAAAGTGCGGATACAGATATGGTAAGATATGGCATAGGACACCATGTTGGAAGGCCTCATGCACAAGATTAACAAAATGTTGTAACAGCACAGTAGTTCTGATAGAGAGGATATTATTCATATGCAAATATGCTATAGCTGTTGTTATTTGTGGTTTTATAATTGATCATGTTGAGGTCCGTGTATCGACCACTGAACACACAGAGGTCTTGTTCGATATTTTTCTGTTTTTTTTAAGATTTAGCAACCTGGGGTAATTTTAAGTTCTACAATGATATACTTGCAAATTGATAGTATTTTGAAAACCTATTCCAGAATTTTTAGACTCAATATGTTGTAGGCTACATTTATCTACTTTTAAGCTAATTACATAATAGTACTTTCAACTGGCTTTTATAAATCGGAGCCATGATTTCCTAAACTTAGCAATACTGTTTTTTTTTTAGAGGTGATACTGGAGAATTACAGAATTTTAAATGCCTATTTTTACTTAAGCACAGGGGTGATTTGAGCTAAATGCTAACATGCTCACACTGACTATGACTATAACAGATTGATGTTTAGAAGGAAATTTTGCCATGTTTGCTAACTTAGTTTAGCCTGTTAGCATGCCAACATTAGCTAATTAGCACTAAACACAAAGTTTGACTGAGACTGATGGGAATGTCTTTCATTTTGGAAGTATTTGGTTATGAACCAAAGCAGCCTAATCTATGTAGGTATGTAGCCTACTTCTATCTAAAAATTTACATTATGTTGGTGCTAGATAAAAAGTCAGGGGACTATCAAAGCAATGAGACTTATTAGGGACCTTGAACATCTTTAACATATTTCACAGAAATCTATCCAGTAGTTGAAGGGATATTTCAGTCTGGACCAATGTTTGAAAATGCTTTTACCAAAGCCCAGCCACTAGCATGGCTAAACGACCCTCTTCAGCTTAATGCTATTCTTATTTAATCAAAAGTTTATCTTTCACAGATACATAGTTTACATCGAACAGTGACCAAAAATCTAAATGACGAAACATTTAAAAACTGGGGGGATGGTGGGTCATAACCTTAATGTGTCTATAAAATTCTGGTTACCGCCTGGTCATATTGTCATATTGCACTCTCAAAAATGGATTTGTTTTATCTCCATGTTCATATATGCTTCTTGTCTTTCCAGGGACACTGCAGGCCAAGAGAGATACCAGACCATCACTAAGCAGTACTACAGACGAGCCCAGGTATTTGAGTCTCCTCCATTGACTCTGCTCCTGCAAGTGATTTCCCACTCATTAGTGTAATATTATTACTACAGAGTAGCGTAACAAATTTAAATCAAATTTATTTTTGAAATTAAATTTGTTACAGCTATGAGAATAATGCATGCCTCATACTTGGCACCACTTCAGGTATCAGGATTTGACCTCACACCAGTGGTATTGTAACTGTACTGTTTCTAATATTAAAAAGATTACATGTCCCTTTCCCTCCCAGAGGATGTAGTAGCCAAGCTCTTCACGGCCACACACAACTACCACACTGACATTGTTGTGTATGAATTTTCCCTTTGCTTCGGGCTGCTAAAGAGGTTAAACTGGCTGAAATTGAATTGTCCATTTACCAGAAACTGGCAATGAAATTGGAAGAAACATAACCTGTTCCTGCGTTGTGCTACAAAGCCAGCCAGTGGCTTACAATGTCAAATTAATTGATGGTGGAGGCTGCAAACGATCTAAGTGGTGGTCTGTTTTTTTTACAGGAATCATATGAATGTTTCTAAATGTATTTTAAAATCCTGGATCAAGAAATCGATAAAGAAAACATGACCCTAAAGTGCATTAAAACACGCTGGTTCTCGTCTGTTTTTTTAAATCTTTGGACATCTCTCTTCAGGGAATCTTTCTGGTCTATGATATCACGAGTGAGCGATCCTTCCAACACATCATGAAGTGGGCCAGTGACGTGGATGAGGTGAGTCACAGAGATTGGGGATTTGGGATCAACAGGCATTATTTTTTGCTTTGTAGAAAGGGCAACACTGACAAAACTACTTACTGTGCAGAGGCTTCAGGTTGACAATAAACAGATGCTAGACATGATGTGATAAAAACCAAATGCATTGGCCTGCCAGATACTGCTTTGCTGTGTTTATCACACTCCATCTTCATTTTCAAATAACTCATTATATTTTTTAAATGCCTAGTCATAAATATTGGAAGGAGAACATTCTTTCCTTCTTACAGTCACATTTTTATATCAGACTGGAGTCTTCATGAAGCAATCTCGTCTGCCCTGCTTCCCCCTGTCATTCCCCAGATGATTTTATTCTATTAATTTAGTCATTATGGACCTAATTTCCTCTATGGGTCTGTCTGAATATATACTCTATTGATCTTGGCACGCGTCCCACTTACTTTTAATCTAGATCTCATTTCCACTCCTGTGTTTTTCCCCGCTGCCCTCTCTTGACATTTTAAATATCTCTTTCTCTCCCTCTCTCTTTAATTTTGTTTTTAATTTGTCTTCCTTATCTGTAAATATGTCTAATTTACTTTATATTCACATAAACCCCTGCAGTATGCTCCTGACAAGGTCCAGAAGATCCTCGTAGGGAACAAGTCAGATGATGTAGACAAGAGGCAGGTGGCCACAGAGCAAGGTATCAAGGTGGGTCAGGTGGTGGATTTCATAATGGATAATTAGACCTGAAGGTTTTTTTCTTCCTTATGTTATAACATACATTATTATGATGCAGGTGTTTGTCATATGCATGTTCAGCAAAAGCTCTCACATTCACCAAAACCTTGGCTAGCTGTCTCTCCCTGCATTAAGTTTCTACTAAGCTAGGCTAATTGCCTCTCAGCTGTAACTGTATTCACCTTATTTTCCACGACAACAAGGGAGACGCCATTGCGTTCGTTTTGTCATCCAACTTCCGGCGGAGCGGGA
>JAPMOB010197531.1:0-14520 GCA_029875015.1 Lepomis gibbosus
AGCTGAAACTCTATAAAGCTATTTATCTGTCAGTTCATCACTACATACGATTTCTTTCACACTGTTACATTGTTGTCACTTTCACGTTCTTTGGATTTAGTTCGGTGGTAAACAGTTGGTGGTGCTAATTATCCAGTCAGGTGCTAATGAGATGACACAGTTAAAAGACTGGCATTCATATCTTAAACAATTGAAACCTATGTGAAAATGTGATTGAAATATGTGTCAGGTAACGTTAAATAACTTGCCTACAGACATTTAGCTAACTTTCTAGTTTGCCAAGATATGCTGCTGTTGTGATGTTAGCTAAAGTAGGAGGAGAGTTGCGAGTATTGCTGTCTGGAGCTGGTGTGCTGGCTCTGGGAAACCATCTCTTCCTTTCTGCTGAAACATGATCCTGGGGTCGATGAGTTACTGAGAATGCCTAGAGGCCCTGGAAAGTTCAACGGTCTAGGTCAGGGTCACAGTTAGGGTTGAAGGGTTGAAGCAGAATTAGTGAAGGTGTATGATCACCTGCAGGGAAAAGGAATGACACAAATACTTTCTCTCTCGCTCACACACACACACACACACACACACGCACACACGCACACACACACACACACATTTTTCATACTTAAGTAATAATTCACAGCACTTTCTTCCAACTGCCCTTAATGAGTCATTCTCTCTATGTGGTTTGGTGTGTGTGCGTGAAACTGCATGTGAAAGTAATTGGAAAGCAAGAAGGGAGGCTGTCTACATTGTTTAAAGTCCTAGAAATTAGATGAGTTAGTAATTCTGCTTTCAATTTACTGACCCTAAAAAATCTGGCCAACATCTGCGTACACGCCTATGTGTATGCGTTTGACAAAAGAAAGCGAGAAACATGAATCTTGACTGACAGCAAAAGTAACCATGGAGGTCAGATTTGAAAAGAATTGTTTGGGTTTCACATTCATGCATTCACATGCACGCTGTGGGTCAAGCAACCAGTGCCACACACAAAAACACACACAGATTTTCTAGCAGTTCAGTGCCTCAACATGGTGACGACGTGGTAATTTCTTGTGTGTGTGTCCAAAGCCTTGGCGGATAGTTTTTAAAGTGAGCTTAATAACTCCATCATTTTCCTTTTCTTACTCCTTATAAATAATGTTTACTACATTTACTATTCAGTACCTTTAGTTTGAAAGTATGCTGCTATTACATCAAGCAGTGTCTTGTGTTAATGTTTTTAATGTTAATGTCTTCCATCAGTCATTTTATGAAAGTGTGTCGTTTTTTAAATGTTGAAGGTTTTTCTTTGGACTTTGGAACTCTTCAAGCACTAGTGTATGTCCTTGTATGGCTGCATAATTTCAACCTGATTTTGAAACAGGATTTAAGCTAACAGTGGAAGCCAGTTTGAGATGCCAGTGTGTCTGCTTTTAACAGATGAGAAGTCTGTTTTTCATCATTTCAGCCCAAACATAACTTCAGTCCAGCAGTAGAAAGTAGCAGCTGGTCAAATTATCAGCAACAAAAACCTGCTGAACAGAGCTGACGACTGACAGGGGTAACTAGCCTGAAGCAAACTGGGGCTGCCAGAAAACTGAAGAAGGTCTGTGTTCACACACAGTGAAGTGTAGAAAGTTTTGTATATAGTTTTAATTCTGATCTGTCCTTGTTCTTTTAAATGCTTAAGTAATTTGTTTTACTATCTAGTGGATAGTACATTTAAACTGCAACTTTCTTGAGGGACAAAATTGTCTTTTACATTGACAAACATCATGTGTAATTACGGGCAAAGTTAAAGCACGATCAAAAAATAAGTTGTCATTCGCCATTGACTACCGTTCATATTTTTCCGAAAAAAGGTCCCATGGGCCGGAGGAGAAAGTGAGTGACTTAGGCTCTTTATAAGAACTAACAACTACCTGCTGATAGGCCACAAAGCTCACACACTTGCACCAGTAAGTATTTAATGTGAAATTTACATTGCTTGCAACTAACCCTTAAACTAATTTCCCACTTTCTATGCAGATATGGGTTTCCACTGATTTGTGCAAGAGTTCATCAATCATAGTGAAACTTTGCATGTCAGAGTTGCATTATTGCATGATAAGGTGGGCCATTTTATAACTTGGGATGTTTAATAAAGATGCTCTGACACCCGAGTTTTCAGATTTTACTACTAACAGAAATGACCGCATTCACATAAACTTTTCAACAACATATGTGTTCACTTTGTTTGTTTTCTGAGTTTGAGTTTCTTACATCATAGCTCATAAATGTAATGCTTTTCAGAGGCCAATAATTGTAGGTATTTGAATGGTGTGACCCCTGGGTCTCAGTGTTTGTCGACCTGCTAATGACATTGTCACACAGTCACTGAGACAAAAACTCCACATTTTTTCAAACTAAAAGAATAAATTGAATTTTTAACCTACACTTGACCCAGGTCTGATCTTTTTCATTCCAGGCAAAACCCATCAGCAGCGAGTCAGAAAACACTTCCTGTTGTGTAAATCCCAACATAGATTACGAAGTATAATCTAATTTCTGCATAGCAAAAAATAGCTCCAGGAGGCAGACACATCATGTCCCCATATTGACCTGTTATTATTGGTTTTGTCTTGGCATAGTTGATCTCACCCTGTGTGAGTGTGTTGGACTGAGATTACTGGCTATTGGAGCTCAGTGGGACAGCGGCCAACCTGTTAATCTGAAGCGGAAAACAGTACAGTAATTTGAATTTGTAAGTCAGGTAGTATTGTTCAGTCAAGTGTAATGAGATGACGGATAACTGGGGCCCGTTGACTCTGAGCACCACTCCCTTGTCTTTATTCAACAGCCATGTCACAGGAAGATGAAGAACTGCTGCACTGGGGAGCGGTTCTGCCTTTCCGGACTAAATTGTAATGCCTTTATTTTTAAAGCACTTATCAATGCTCTTAAAAGTTTATAATGCGTCTCATAACCCAGACAAACAAAAGACACAGACTGGATTATATAAGGAAAATAGATGACTGCTACTGTATGGGAAAGATGTGGTAATGGAAACTTAAACACAGAAATTTTCCCCTGACAAAGGTTCTACTTTAAAGATAAGCTTTATTTGACATTTTAAACTAGCAGGCAACGTTTTTTTTGCGTGCAAAAGAATCATCTATGAAAACTGAGAGCTATAAGCTACATCAGACTGTAGCTACACTGACAATACATGTTAGGAGGTTTGGAAAAAAACTCACATTGTATTTTACGTAACAGTTACATGCTGCCTTTTTGTGCTGACAGTGTACCTGCCTTTTTGTGCTGACAGTGTACCATTGCCAAGTACTGCTTTAAAAAGGGAGACTGTGAAGACATGGTAGTTGTTGCTCATAAAAAGTGACTATTAAAAAATAGCCTTTAAACTTCAAGATCAACAGGTTTATCACCAGGTACTATTTCCTTTTTTCTACCTTCTTCATATTTTTCCTTATCAAATTATCTGCCAGTATGGGATGACTTTTTCTTTTTCCTCTCTTTCTTCCCTCTCTCCGCTGACTGTAACATAACATAATGAAACATAATAAATTGTTAACTATAGGTGCCCCCCCCTGCGTTTATCCTCCATCAATCCCACTTTATTAGTGTGGGCAAGCTTTCCGCTGTGTTACAAGCCAAACCATTTTATTACAACCCAAAACAGCCAGTCATCAAACAACTATGTAACGTCTGACTCCTGGAATACATAGCATTAGGCGTTTCCAAACCATTCCTCATTTAGAGATGGAGTAAAAACCCAGCAACTTCTTAGAGAACAGCAGGCAAATGCGAGAAAAACCACACATCTGCCAACAAGAGCTGAGCATTGTAAAATCTGATCTAACACGTGGCAGATTTAAGATTTTACAGCTTAACTACTGCACTTCTGTTCCACCTTAAAGAAGAACTGTTAAAGCAAAGCAAATGATGCTTTCTTTTCAGAAATTGGAAATAACGATTTTCAGAAATTGCCAACAAGTGTTGGCAGCAGCTAAGCAGCTGATCCACAGTGAGGGACAGTGCACGTAAGCCTCAGGTCAGTTTTAACACCAAGCAAATATTCTAATTAAATTATGAAAATTCATATTAAAACATGCCTCAGTCATGTAATATTGAGTATTAAGTTACTGGACTTGAAGCATATGAGTTGTGAGAATATATTTTTTTTTAAATGTTTTTATTTAACCCTTTCCTTGACCATTGTCTCTGGTTGCAACAATGTTGAGATTACTTGTCTTAAACCACTGACCTACAAGGACATACTCACAGGAAGACATTTTAAACCTTCATCTGAAATGATGACGATGAACTGTCGAAGCCTGAGTAAAGAGTTCAGAGTAAATCCATGCCCGCTGAACAAGCCTTTTTGCCAGAAAGCCTTTAAGAGACTTTCACATTGGAGACCGCTGTTTGTGTCCTGTGTGAAACCAAAAGTCAATGTTGACTTATTTTCACCCTAACCACAATCTTTTCCTTAACCTAACCAAGTAGTTTTGTAGCATAAACTGAAACCAAACTGCGAGTGACAACTGAAAATAACCAGTTGAAACAATAATCACTCGACAACTTTTGGTTTCACACAAGACACAAACCCTGGTCTTCTGGGTGAAAGTCATCCATTTCAGCCGTTCATCCAATGCAACCTCCACCCTATGAGGATTTTGTCGCTCTTTATGTGACCTGACTTCCTAAAGGCTTTCCAGCAGAAAGCGCTGAAGGCAAACTTCACCCAGAGCCGCAATGCACAGACAGAAGATCAAAAATTGGCCACAAAAAATGGATGGTATCGGTTCAATACACGTGTTTCTTCATTTCCAATTACAGGATGATTCTGTATTTTACTGGACTGTTGGCGACCCTATTCACAATAGCACTTCAAGCTTTTTTCTATTTTCTCTGTACAGTGTTCACAGGATTGTACATAATTCAAGCCAGACTTATTGAAGAGGGGAGGAAATGCTTTCCAAGCTAGCTAGCATGCTAACATTAGCTTTAGCTCATTATTTTGAAAGATGTATTTGTACTACTAAGGCCTGTCTCATAACTCTCTGGAATCTGGCCTCTTGAGTTGATACCTCTGACAGAGGTTACAAAACAGCTAATAAGCTAAAATAGCTTAAAATAGCTCCCCGGCTCACCATTTCCTCGAAGGTCATCGCTGTCAAAACGACTTAATTCGGTCAATATCAAGGCATACATATGTTAATAACTTGGGTCAAGACATCCCACATTTCCATTTTTATGCTGATGATACCGTTATTTATTGTAAGACTGCTACTTTACATCAAGCTTTTTCTTATTTACAATCTGCTTTTAACCTTGTTCAGTTTGAGCTGTATCAGCTTAAGCTAGTTTTGAATGTTGAGAAAAACTAAGAATATGCTTTTTTCAAAATCTAAGAAGTCTCTCGACAGTTTTCCAAGTATTTTTTTACTATACATGGTGAGCAGATCGAACAAGTCAAATTGTACAAATATTTAGGTATATTAAGTGATGATCAGCTCTCTATTAAATTACACATTGATAAACTAGTATAAAAGCTCAAAATAAAAATAGGATTTTATTTTAGAAACAAAGCCTGTTTTTCTTGGAAAACTAGGAGATTTGTTGCTGCAACCTTTCTCACTGCACTCAATTAAGGTGATTATAGAAATGCGCGTGCCTGATGTTTATCTTTGTTGAATACTGTTTACCATAGTGCATTGAGATTTGTGACTGGATGTAAAGCATCAACACACCATTGTACCTTGTACAAACTAACAATCTGGCCTAATTATCAGCTAGGAGGCACATACATTGGCTCACTTTTATTTACAAGTCTATGCTGGATATGCTCCCGTCTTCTTTGCACTTATACTATATGTCATGCAACATCAGTTCCTATAATTTGCGCTCCGATAACTTGTATCTGTTATCTGCACCTGCGGTCCATACAGAGCTCGGTAAGAAGGTCTTAAGTTATTCTGCCCAATCCACCTGGAACACATTGCAGACTGATTTGCAGTTGCAAAATCTGATCTCTTTTGGTGAATTTAAACACTGCATGAAAGACTTGGAAGTAGATGCTATAAATTGCTGTCACTGCTTTTAAAATAACTAAATATAGGTTAAATAAAAAAGATGGACAAAACCTTACATAAACCCTAAACAAATTCATTATAAATTAAATTATTTGACAGGTGGTGTACAGTGAGTTTTTAGAAACAAAAACACATAGGAGCTATCTGGATTCAGCCAGCACAGCATACATACACAACCAGCATACCGTGTTGCCAGTAAGTGTATCTGGGTCGTTCAGGAAGCTACTGAGTGGGCAGAGAGAATATCAGCTGCAACTTCCCCTGATTAAAAGAGAGAGAGAAGGGGGAAATGATGATGCAATTTAATGCACAATGCCTCATCTCCCTTAATCACTGATAAGGACCTTTGTTGCAACTTTGTGTGTGTTGGGTTGGGCTCAAGGGCGATCACTCTCTCTCTCTTTATCCTCTTGACTCCACTTCTGTATCTCAGCATCCCTCCCATCACCTCTGGCTCTGCTCACTTTACCTCACAGTGAATGGCTGACATTCAGATGTGTATCAATTAATTAAATCTCACTTATCTGTTGGTAATTTAAAACACTGACACTCCCAGAGGGTTCACCTGTGGTTTAGGCTGAAGGTCAAAGATATCTTGTTGTTATATCCTGGTAGCAATCCAACATTGGAATCACTTTGTTGTCTCAACAAACTAATAGATATGAACTTATCATGCTGGCATTGCTGCACAGACAGTAGCACTGTTTACATTCAAATGATATTTCAGTCTGGACTGAAGTGGTGGAACAACCAACAGATTGATATTAGCATCCCAGTGTAGCTAATGCTATACCTGTAGCTTGTTAGCTAAGATGCTAGGTTCTACAGCATAGACCTTTGCACAGATTCATGTTTGTTGCAAACTCAGTTCTGAGTTTGTGATGCAGTCTGGTTTGTTCGAATATGAAACACGACACTTGTGTCGAAGACTGGTAATGGCTTTTAAATAAGTCCATTCAGTCTATCCATTGTTGAGAAATCATTGAATATCTTGACCATTTTCCTTTAAGGTTAGAATTGTTCATGACACCATGATTCATGCTGACAGGTATACTAGTCAGTGGCTTTGAAGAAAGTTAAAAGGAATTCTGTGCCGATTTGAAAAAATAAATATTATATTCCTGATGAATAAATTAATTAGGGCTCACTTAAATATGATGGACACATTTTAAAGTCTGTAGGCTTTTTGTTACATCAAAATTTCAGCAAGCAGTTTGTTGTATTGTTCTTGACATTATTCTTTTGAATGCAAAGCTTAAATGGAACCAGTATGGACAGTTGAGGAGGTTTTACATAAGACAGCTACGTGTTGCTTACATGCTGCGCACGCCCATGTTTGACTGTGAGGGAACTGTGTGAGAAGCAGGGCGGTGCTAGAAAAAGCCTACTGGGTAAATAATGCTTAAAAAGATATCTGACAATATGACATAAAAAACCTCTCCATTGAGACAAACACCGCTGTGATGACAGCACTGAATATGAAGGTCCAGTTGGCTCCTTTCAGAGGGGGAAAAAAGAGTGGGAGTGCCTTCAAAGGGCCGCTGCCGGAGCCACTGCATGGTAAAAGAAACTCTGTCAAAGTGCTTCTGAAAAAGTACCACAGATTATCTCTAATCAAAACACTGCAGAGCACACAACATGACAGATAATGAGCCACTAAGAAAACTTTCTGGTTTTAAAAAGGCATAGTGAGGATGCTTGTCCACTTAGTCACCGGGTGTACTGACTTATGTGTCAAAGGAATTCCTAATACACTCTCACACACATAGAGTTGGCACCTGCAATGGACACAAGGCAAATGACAGAAACACAGACAGTTTTATTCTCAAAAGAGCACAAAGTAAAACAGATGGTTGGGGAGGGAGCGGAAGCTTCCAGACTCAGCGGGGACTTGACTATGGCGTCCTTTAGCTCTGTTCTAGGCAGACTGACTGACTGGCAGGCAGGCAGCGTCTTGACACTCAGTTGGTAACTGGGGTAGAAAAAAACCAGGACGTTAAGCACTGATCTCACTCAAGACTGTAATTCAAATAGTTGGCCAGAGCAATTGTACCACTGGAGGTTAACTGATGAACTGGCAAAGAGTGGGAGCTGAACCAGAGTATTTCACTGCATGGGTTGATTGCTTGATGAGCCACAGGTGCGAGACGCTGCAGGTGGTGGACCCAATCCCAATGTCCCCCCTAAGCCCTAAGCCCTGAACCCTCACAGACTTTACTGACATCACTTGGAAAGAGATTGAATGCAAGAGGCTGTAAGGGCTCAAAATGCTGAAAACAGGAATGGGACAGCCCTTTGCCACATTATCACGTTACCTTGACAACGCTGAAACACGTTGCACACTTTTTATTATATGTTTTTGCCTGATTTTTAAGTCCTGCAGGCTTTCGCCCTACAGAGTGGAGGAGAGGTAAATGTCAATATATATTTGTCAATAATTGTTAATGCACTATTGTTGGTCAAACAGCATCATTAAGCAAAAACTAAACTAGGTGTGTAATAAGGTGAATGCATTCCCCCAAATTCATGTGTTCTATGAACCATCTTAGTGCCAAAAAGATTAGAATTGTGTCGATGTCCCAATATTTATGGACCTGACAGTTTATCTCTTCCCAGAAGGCAGCAGGATAAACAGGCTGTGGCTGAGTGGGTACTGTCCTTTGGGCTCTGTATAGGCACCTCACCTCATTGATATCACTGATGTTTGCAAGATGGGTACCAATGATCTTCTGAGCAGTTTTAATCACCCGCTGCAGAGCCCTCTCGTCCTGGGGAGTGCACATCCCATGCCAGTTTGTGATGTTTCCAGTCAGAAAACATCATCTGAAATCTGCCTGTAAGATGCACCCTGCACTTTCACTGACAGGGTTAATGTTGAAGGTGAGGGTTTGGCAACCCTTGCAGTTCCAGTGAAGTTCCATGTTAGCAAGCTTGATTACAAAGAAATAGAATGTGTACTTTATTGAAACGTGAGCTGCCGGATTTGTGTAATTTGCTTGTTTTGCCGGGACACTCCAAACACGCACATGTGCACATACGCACACGCACGCACAAATACCTACACTGTAATTAAAATTGCGAAACTGAACTTTTAGTTTTCCTCATTTTGTGTAGGTAAATACAAACTAAAACAATACTGAAGCTATTGCACATAACTTTCCATTTCTCAAATGAGACATATTAGTGGAAATAGTGTCTACCTCTGGGTGGGTGTTTCCCATGGCAGTGTTTGACTGACAGCTGAGAGCCAGAACTTCATAGTGGATATCCTAATTGATATTTTCCCCCCCTGTTTTTTTTACAAAATCCCAGAATGTTAGTGATCAACAATAAGTGATTTAAGTTGTCTGTCCTTTTCAGTGGTGGAAAAAGTACTCAGATTCTTTACTTGTATAATTGTAGCCAAACCACACTATGAAAAGTAAGTAAAGTAAAAGACTTTTTTGAGGGCACTGGCCACCAGAGATGATGATGATGTACTTCCACATGATTCTGAGGGAAAACCATTCCCAAAATACTTTTATTATATTATACTTATTTTTATTTATACTTATACTTATTTTTATTTTATTTATTATACAGTAAGGCAGGGAAAAGGAAATCTTATAATGCACAGTATTGCATCCCATGTGTGCTTTTCTCTCATTTACAAAAAACATACCTTCTCTTAGTGCAATGAACAGCCAAAAGAGATGTAAAATGTCTGAAGTAAAGTGGCGTTGGATCTATGATAAATTCCCTGTCCATGAGAAGTATACAGCACACAGAGACTGCTTTTTTACATGGAAGTACAGTCAGTAATGGCTGTTAGTGGCATTGACTCTCAGTTGCACAAGCAGATCCAAACAGAAACTGAAAAAAACAGAGCTCTCTTGTAGAGAATCCAGGATGTAACACTGCACTTGGTATCAAGGAATTTACCTTTGAAGGGTAAAACCAAAGACCTAGATGAAATCCTAAATGAAAATTTCTTAGGCACACAAGCTTTTGTGTCATACCATCCACTGCTTAATGAGCACTTGCAAAAGGTCAGGGACAAAAAAAGGAACCAGACTGACACATCTGAGCTCTGACATTCAGAATGAATTTATTGTCACAGAAGAATTTTGAAAACAATTTTTAAGGAAAGGGAAAATGCTATTTTTTTCAGTCATCTGTGATACTACACCAGGCATTTCCCACACTGAGCAGAATGTGATGCTCATCAGATATGTAAGGTGTAACAATGAAACAGACAACTGGGAGATCAGAACGGTTCTTAGAATTTAAGGACTTTTACAAAAAAAACAGGAAATGAGATAGCAGAAATGATTGAAAATGTGTTTGATGACAAAGAGATAGGCATTGGGGACTGCAGAGGGCAAGGATATGACAACTGGCAAACATGTCAGGAAGGGTCAAGGGAGTCCTTAAATCTTGTATTTGTGCATGCTGCACAGACAAGTATCAACATTTTTTAGCTGCATCCATTGCCTTTACTCACTTTTTAGTGCCAGCCCAAAGCGCTGGGCCATCTACAAAGAGAAAAAAATTTGCTCTTTGAATCGCCTCTCAGATACCCACTGGATTGCAAGAACACCGTCCTTCTGTCATTGAGGCCATTGACAGTATACTCACATGTAGTCTCACCAGTGAGGCCAGATCAGAGGCTAGTGGTTTGAAGAACTACTTCATGTCATTCACTTCCATTGTCCTACTCACTGTCTGGCTCAAAGTACTACAGTGCATTGATAACAGGAATGTGGTTAGCAAATCTGGAAAAATATCTCTTGACATAGAGGTAGCAATTAGTGCCTTGACAAAAGAGATGCAGACTCTCAGAGTCACTCCTGTCTGAGGCAACACTGATTGCGACACAAATAGATGTTGCACCTCAGTTTAGCAAGGAACACAGTCGGCAAAAGAAAAGGAAGAGACTCCATTATGAGACCTCTCAAAAGCAGACAGCTCAGGACAGCGCAGCTACAGTGTTTCTAATTGCAGTGTTTTTTTACTGCTAAGGACAGCATCATAAGTGATCTGAACACCAGGTTCCACACCACTGCAGAAATAGTTGAGGAAATCTCCGCTGTTTTAAAAGTTGGGCAGATTATCAACTTACCACGAAGTATTCCAGAGAACTCACATCGGAGTTTAATAATGAAATAAGACACCTAAACACATTATATGCTGCCACTTTCCCTCTTAATTTGTCCCTTCTTGTTTCCCTGAATGCAATTAACAAGATTCAGTGCCACAGCATTTTTGGAGAAGTCTGCATTGCTTTACGTATATATTATATATTGCCTGTGACTGTTGCTGGTGGGGAGAGAGCTTTCAGTAAGCTAAAACTGATGAAAACTATTTAAGCTCCACTGTGTCTGAGGACTAGCTCTGCAGTCTTGCCATGTTGTCCATTGAAAGTCAGTTGGCTAGAAAGCTAGACTTCAAAGAATTTATCGTTGACTTTGGTAGCAAAAAGGCTCTTGGTGAGTCAGGCTGAGCAAGGGCCAGTGATAGCTCTCAAATGGCATAGCTATGGAGATTGGATATTACTACAGACATATTGCCCACAGCCTAAAAAAACAAACAAGATGTATGCCAAAAACGTGTTATTTGAGAGAAATATTTGGGTTTCCAGGAGTCCATTGTTTTTTTTGCATCATATTAACTTACCTTTACCTTAATGTGATGTCACTGGTCACTGTTAGTTTGTTATGGCCACATTCCAAACCTCAAACGCTATTGATTTAGTGATCACTGGTTCTGTTTTGTAGCACTGTAAAAACCCTGATGTACACATTCCATTTTACATGTCAACTTTATTTTCTTGTTGGCATATATGTGCAGCTAAGTTAAAAAATCTGCTGCTTTCATTGTTTTTGGATAATGATGTTAATTTCTTCTGAATGAAAAGTCAATATATATTTAAGTTTATTCATTTTTCTTTAAAATAATCTTTGATTAATGTTAAGAGAATGTTATCTCTTAATATTACAATAAAAATACATTATGACTATAAAAGATTGCCTTAAGGACATTTTTATGGTGGCGTTTAATCATCAAATACTGAATTGCATACTTTATGCTTTACTTGCATGTACAAATCACCAGCAGAAGATATTGTGCTAATCCTAGTATTGAACTACAAGAAGCAAGATAGTTGCAATTCTTTAATTAGAGTTATTTAAAGCTTTTGTTGGGACAGTTAGGTCCTACAGATGTGGTGCAGCTGTGCAGAGGGGGCCCAATTTCATTTTGTTGTCAAATTCCTAGTGACGCCCCTGGGATGAGTCATTAGCATTTAAATTCTTTTCCCTTGGAAATGACAAACTAATATACTATTAAGAATAGCTTTAAAACAGCTTTTTTTTATCATTGCTGAGACAGATACAACAGGTGATGTATAGCACAAGACATATGATATAAACATAAACATTGATATAGATTTTATGGGGACTTTTATTTAAAGGTATGCTACATTTAAAATGACAGTTTGTAATCAAATAAGTAGTCAAAAAATGTTAGCATATATATATATTGTATATGTATTCCTTAGCGGAAATTAATTCATTCCAGTTTGACTTCAAAATATTTTACTAGCTGAAAACAACTCTTCTTCCCTGGTGAATGGATGGGATCGCTCATCAACAGATTTCTGGTTGGACAGAATAATAATTGAGCCAAAGCTGTTCTTTCAGTGAATTGGAATTTGTTGGCATGAACCAGGACGCTAACAGACAGCATTTACTCACACGGGTTCCAGGTAAGGCGTGCATATCATCTTGGCAAATCTATAGACAAACAAAAAGTACAGATGCCAAGTGAACAGTCACGTAACTTTCACTTCCAAAGTTGCACATCACTTACTGGAAAAATAACATTTGATTGACATGAAAATAAGGGAATGTCATATTTGAGCTGCACTAGTTCAAAGACTTGCTTCATCTTTATGCTTTAGTTTTGAATTCATCTTAAATAAAACCCACACATCATTCTGATATTGGAGGGCAGTGGTCTTCCCTCATACATTACAGCACAAAACATTACAGTTCCAATGATACTGCTTTAATAATAGTTGATCTCTAAGAAAGCACTTTGTTACAAAGACAAATGTACATGTGCATTAATAATTCAGCTGTTTGCACTGCTCAACTCAGAACACATAAATGCATCTACCAGGTCTCAGCAATAATACAATCGGGGCGTTGGCTTCAACCCTGGGACCCCTCCTATACCCAGAGAGGAAATTTCCTGCGCCCTCTGACCCTCCAGCAGGTGAAAACGCCATACTGCCATGAGAACAAGAGACGGAAAGTGAAGTCGACAATGAAAGCCTGTTCATTTCTCTCTGCCTTTCTCCTTAAGATTGATGTTCAGGAGCCTCTCTTTTTCTCTGCTATATCGCTTTACTCTGTAATCTCAAAACATGCACAGTTGTTGCCAGTTTTAGTTCCACCTACACTGCAGCAACTTTATCAAAACTTTACCTTGATTCCCTCCTTCTCTTCCCTCCTATCTAGTATTTGATGGGAAATGTAATAACACATTAGGGGTTTGTTGTGGATATATTTTGCTTCTGGTTCTCCGACTTGATGTGCTGATAGGATCCGATCATCAATCATGTCTATTCTCTTGTCTTCCCTGGTAAAATAGCTTCAGTCACACTCCCTATTTGCACTGTTTTGGCAAGCTGCTGTGCTGCCAGGACCATTGCAAACGTCTCAGATGAAAGAATTGCAACAGACAGGTGTGTGAGCTGCCAGTTACTGAGCAGGTGTTAAAATGTAAAGTACAATAACGTCCAGTGGGAATCTGTGCATATGTTAACAACTCAGGCTAACTAGTTTCCAGGAGTGTTGCTAGAGTTAATGATTATTGAGAAAAAAATGCATATAAGTCATTCCAGTAACAGTAACCTTATTATCATCTAAGCATTTCAACATGTTGAACAAGTGAGCAATTAAAAGTTAACTGAAATTAATTGAGAAATTCCTATATACACATACTTTGTTTTTTTGTTCTTTTTTTGGGGTCAAAAGTGTGATTACCAAAAAGAAGAAACGTAATGTTTTTTTTGTTCAGTGTTAACTCACCCTACATGAGTGTTCTCCAAAGGTCAGCGCAGCTAGCCGTCATTAGGTGATGCTTTGTCCCATCTGTCATCTAGGTATTCGCCACCACCACAAATGAACCCATGAAACAGAGCTAATGTTAGCTAAAACCGGTCATTTGTATAATGTGGGACAAACACTGAATATTGCTGCTGTAGCTGCTGCCTACTGAGCGGTTGTTCAAATAACATGAAAATACATAACACCTTGTGAGCATCAGTACAAATGTTAGCAAGCTGGTCCAATTAGCTTCGACACTGAGTAGAAGCTCCACCTAGGTTCCTAGCTTTCACTCTCCTAGATGAATACAAACTGATAAATCAAAAGTAAAATGTTGATAGCCCGCACATTGTGGC
>JAPMOB010197541.1:0-31526 GCA_029875015.1 Lepomis gibbosus
TATATAACAGTGTAATTGTTTGTTCCATCACTGTTGCCTGCATGAATTTTAAGCAAATTGCTGTTTGGGTTAGAGCTGCATGCTGGGGACACATGGCTACATTCAGGCGTGGCTAGAGCTGCATATAGATGCTTCTGTATCTGTGCTAAGTGTTTGTTCTAGTGAAGCTTAATGTCTGTGTGGGTGTTTGTGTGCATAGATCATGACTGACAGTGCGCTCTTAACAGGCTGGGTGAGGTCACACTACGAGACTTCAAGGCCGCTGTGGACAGACAAGGCAGTTTCAGATACCACTTCAAGGCCCTCGACCCAGAGTTTGGCACAGTGAAAGAGGAGGTAGGTGTAAAATTATAGCCCTACTTCTTTTCACATCAACTTCAGCAGGCAAATATAAAATGGCAGTTACGCTAAGATATGCTAAAAATACATGTAGCTGTGGTATACTTCAAAACACTATAGGAGGACTCATTTCCACATAACACTGCATAGTCATTTTCCCTTTCTATCCAGACCTTTGTACATTATAGATGTGAGTGATTCTTGAATATGTAAATGCTGGATGTTTGCTGTTCAGGTATTTCAGGATGGAGCAGTCGTGCCTGGCTGGGAAGGGAAGATTGTAGCGTGGGTAGAGGAGGACCATGGAGACAGGAGGTAGAGCCCAAAAACTAGAGATCACCACTACAAACCTCAGTTGTTCCCACTGGACCAGGATTCCACTAAAAATATTTGTGTTGCCATATTAGGAAAAAAGTTATAATACACTTAACTGGGACCAATGGATCTAACACAATTTTGATACAAAAGGTGTCGAATGTTTTAAAAGTGAATGTTTCATATGAAGAATTTGACTTGACATTTGGGTACCACTTGAATGGATATTAGACATTGTTTTGCAGCTCATAAATTAAAATGTGGGACTACGAATTAATGGTCAGTAATGTGAAACTTGAAACTGAATTATAAGAGAAAGTTAATGCTATTTACAATAAATAAAATGTTATAAGCTGTGCTCTTAAAAGCTGTAACCTGTGCATAGTATGCAAACCTTAAAATAAAAGTGTTGACTGACACACGTTCCAGATTGCCAAACACTGATGATGTTCTGCATCAATTTTGATGTTTTAATAAACATGAATTATTGCATGGATCATTTGGTTGTCAATTATTCCTTGGGAGTACGGTAATGACACTGTACACCAGCTTCTAACCATTATACACCTCCACTCATACACCCACACATTAATAAACAAACCCCACAGATTGTCATTAAAGTCAATTATTTTATTTTTTTGGGGGGGTGTAAAAATTAGGTTTGCCGCTGCAAATCAACCCACACAGCACAAAGGGACACATTGACACATTCGGTTCAGTAACAACATTTTGGTTTTGGGAAAGGATCAGTTTACAGGACAACTGTTTAACTGTTTGTTGGGCAGCTACAATAATGGGGTCACAAGGCTTTTTAGATTGTACAGCAGGGATTTAGTTTGTTTTGGTTATTTATTTTGAGGTATTCTCAGTCATCAGAATTTTAATCCTAGCCCCACAGTTTAAGCCCATTCCCAGCAGGACTGATCACATCTGTATGCATTTGTTTCTTCATTAAGGCAAATGGTCAGACAACATCCACTTTCAAAGTAAGTCTCCGTTTCTTCTTGTTAAAGATGGCCGACACAGTGTCTTCATTTACAGTTTTAGGGAATTCCAAAAGCAGATAATAGACATCCTCCACTTCTAGTAAGACGTCATCCTGCAGAGAAAAATACATTCATCCCTCTGTAAGACTCACAAACGAGACGTAGAAGCAGGCCAATTATGTATTTTTTTTATGACATCTACAACTGCGCACTGACTCACATTGGGTTCTAGAGTGGTTCATTATAACTGTTCAAGGGAGTGTGTAAGCTCTAACCTTGGAGATTCTCAGCTGGCATTCTGACATGGAGCAAACCTTTGGCAGCTCCACTGTCAACTCCACACTGTGAGGCTCTCCTGCTTTATCAGTCTTCACCTCAAGTTGGTACTCTGGCTTCTGAGGCTGCACAAATGTGGTGGAGATGACCTGGATCAACTCCTTCTTTTTGTGCTCCGCAGGTCTACAGATAATTTGGCCGGCTGTGTCCTCGTCTTGTTTCTCTGAGCGTAGTGTGGAGATCTGCTGCAGAAGGGCAACTGGGGTCTGACTGGCTGTAAAAAGGAAGGCTATGGATTATTAGACACAGGTAGAAGGTGAACGATAATGCACCTGTAGCAGAAAAAGGAAAATAGCTCCAACATAAAGGGCTTGTAGCAGCTTATCAGGGTACAACACTTATTGCTCTACCTGTGTCTGGTTGTTTGGAGGTGTTAGGCCACTGCCGAAACCCAAGCCGGCGGTGCAAGTCATCAGAGTTACTTTTTGGGCTACAGCTGACAGCAGTGTACTCCTGAGATAACCTCATCTCATACTGCTGCTGGGCAAAGCTCAGGACCAGCATATAGATTTCTGTTTTGTCTTTTTCACTTTTCTGTAGCACTGCAGGGTTTAATGCCACATCCAACACAGTGTACCCACCTGTGAAGGAAAAACACCAATTTATTAGTTATCTTGTTTACATCATGTAACACAAAGGCCAGTTCAGTCGCTTTTTATGCAGCACAGCTTTGTCTTGACAGTGACCTCCATTTGTGTCTGTTTCCAGGTTTCCTGCAAACACTGGTAAAGGCCTGCGGGGATCCTGAGGTGCAGGCACACGTTTCCAGCTGCATATGTTGATGTACAGTGACCCTTTCTTGGGCTCCTGTTAAGGACACAGATGTACCGTCTGTCAAAAAACTTTCAAAACACACCCTGTAGCTAACCTATAAAACAGGCACAGGTGTGGTAGCTTAACTAAGTGTAGTAAAAGGCAGATGTTCTGCATGAAGGGGTAGACAGCAGAGTGGAAACTATTTAAGTTAAGTGATTACTAGATCAACAGAAAAGGAACTGGAGACAATGGCAATAATCCATAATTTCAATAAAAGTTAAGGAAAAATGTTGTAGTTTCAGCCTCTCACTGGGGAATATTTCTGTTTTTTTTGAGTTTTCAATAAAAGGTAATGGAATAATTTTAAGTGTTTGTTGGTTAGACAGCACAAGACATTTGAGGATGTTGCAATGGGCTTTGGGAGCTCAAGATGGGCCCTTTTCACTATTTGCTGGCTTTATAGAATAATCCAGAAATTAATCTGTAGATAAATGAGTACGTAAAAGGTTGATAGCTCACAAATTGGACACGTTCACTTGATAAAAAAGTGTAGATTAGTAATATGATTAATGATAGCTTCATTTCACGTTTGTGCCCATGCCAGGGGCCCAGACACCTGCATTCACATGCTCCTGGGATGGTGTCATTTCTGTCATTCTTCCGACTTTGGTGTGTTCATGTGCTTTAAGTCAAAATGGGGAAAAAACATGGACGGTACTTCAAAGATGTGTTGGATTGTCATTGTCATCCAACTATGCTGAAACAGTCTGAAACTTTATTACATAGGGACTTTTGTCCCAGAGCTGTTACTGCACAAGTAGGTCACCTTACCATTACCTGAAATCACTAAAATATTACTTGTGCTGCAAATACGACTAATAAATAACTTTCCTGATTAATCTAGGTTACGCTACATGAACAGCAAACTAACAGTTAGAACCTTATACCATAATACCATATTACAAAAATGACACTTTATCAATATTGTATGCAATAAGCCATATGTGATTTAGCACCATTAATAAAATGCTTCTAACCATTAACCATGTTGTCTGCCATGTTTCTACGTGTATGATATTAGGTTATAACTGTTAGTTTGCTGTCCATGTACAGTTTTTAATAAGTAATGTTATTTATTAGCAGTATTCGCAATAAAGGCAATATTTTTGTGGTTTCAGTAATGTACTGGTGCAGTGACAATTCTGGGACAAAAACAGCTTTGTAGGCTTAAAGCTTCAAACTGTTTCAGCATAGTTGGATGACAATGATTTGCTAAATCAACACACCTTTATAGTAGCATAGAATTCATTTCCACATTCCGACTTAAAGCACATGAACACACCGAATTCGGAAGGACTTCCCACCTCGGGAAATAGGACAATCCGAAGAGCACGTGCATTAAGGCAACTCACCTAAAACTAAATGGAATGCAGCCATCATTAATGAGACACACCTGTGCTTTCATTGCTTTGAAGTAAAATTTTTGTCCTGAGAAGTGGTTTATGCAGGCTTGATAGTTAAAATAAACTTAACTTGTTACCATTTATCAAGCTGCTGTCACCGACTGACATAACTTACCACTATTTCTGTGCACAAACAAGAGTGGACTTCAGGAGGTGCGTTGAACTCAGCTCCTTCCTTCATCTGTTTCTCAATGAACTTGCGGTAAGCGGCCGGGTCATTTTGAGAAAGATCATCCAGCATGGACCAAAACTGGTTGACCTGCTGTAAAACATCCCCTGCACTGCCAGTGGAGGGCATATTAAGGTGTCTTACTTTGGATTTAGCAAGCAAAGACTAGCGCTCTCTAGTCACTAACGTTAACTTTAGCTGTAAAAAAGAAAACCAGAAGTTTGTCAGTTGAAGTTAGATAAACAGCTTATCTTCACTGTTACAAATGAGTTTTGCTATTGAAGTAGGATCTGAATATAAAAAAGTTAGTATCGCCCAAACTAGTTAATGTCCATCAAATGAAAGTAACAACTAACGCCAGCTTAGCTAATGTTGTCAGTTGCTATGGTAGCCATCTGAGAGGAAACGTTCCACAAATGCCACCTGGCGGCGGAGTGCAGAGCTGCAGCTCAATAATCACACAGGACACCGTTTTATAAGAGGAATAATTTATGTTCAGTACATGGAAAATATAACGTAAAAATGCATTTTGATGTCTGTTTTAATGTGTACATTATATAACGGACATTTAAAGGGAATATATTAACTATATTTTTCAAACGTCATAGGACTAAAATCAGTAGCGTCCTCTGCTTGCTGTGCCCCATCCGCCCTCATCAGTAGTTCTGCGAGGAAAAACAGTCATTAATAGCGATCAGTGTAAAACTAGACTTACATTCCACTGTGCAGTTTCCAATAACTTCCTGTTGCTGATAATATAAGAATAAACAATAATGGCTGTTTGTGAAATTAATTTGGCTCCCTGATACTTCAGAAATATTGTCATCTTTTACTAAGTAAAAGTAGTGAAAGGCTGCTCCACTGTAAATAAAAAATGCATTCAAAAAGTCCCCTCAAGCAGAACAGAAACATTATCAGCAAAATGTATCAAAATTGCTCATAAGGCAGAAAAAAAGTGATATGTGATAATGAACAGCCAACATCCAGCAATTAATCGATTCATCATTTTAGTAATTTTAAAAATTTGCTGGTTCCAGTTTCTCAAATGAAAGAATTTGATGCTTCTCTTTGTCTTATATGATTGAAAACTGAACATCTTTGGGCTTTGGATTGTTGGTTGGTCAAAACAAGCATTTTGAAGATGTCACCTTAGATTTTTTCACAAATTGTGTAATTTTCAGGACTAAACAATCAATTAATAATCAAAAAACATAATTGGGAGATTGTTCGATAATGAAAATAGTCATTAGTTCCAGCTTTAGTCTAAATCGCAATGCATCATATTTTCATAAATCATGATCTACAAAGAGTGATTGTAGTATTTTTCTCTGAAATGTTATGTAGTAGAAGTATAAAGTAGCATAAAATGGAATTATTCAAATTAAGGATAAGTACCGTACCACTGTACTGTACAAACACTTGGTTACTTTCTACCACAGAATTTCTAAAATGTCTGTTTACCTCCATCATATCGTAGATCCAGCCCAAGAATTCTGCGACTTTGGTATAAACTCCAGGATGGTTGGGCTCAGCACAGCCTGTCCCCCAGCTGACGACCCCTACAAGCCTCCACACATTTTCATCCTGGCAAACCAGAGGACCTCCACTGTCCCCCTGGAGAGGTAGACACAAACAATGTTCAATGCAGACTCACCCAGCCTTTATTATGCCAGCGTTTCAATGTAAACAAATCACAGAGGAGAGGATGAATCTTTAAAACGCCTCTGCAAAGTACTCTTCAAAACATACATCTGACCTGACATGCATCCACTTTTCCCTCTGTGTATCCAGCACAAAGCATCCGTGGCGTGATCTCACCGTTGTACATGCAGGAGCTGTTACATTTCTTTGTGCTTATTATGGGAACTGGCGCCTCTTTCAGGGTGTCAGGTGATTGAACTGAGGGAGAAGACACACATTAAATTCTGCTCTTTAACACACCTGGCACAATCTGTCATCATGTGTGAATTAGACTTGCAGCAGATGTAAATGTGTTTTACAGCAGTGCAGTAGCATCTTACCACCCTCAGGCTGTGTGTATCCCCATCCAGAGATCCAGCACTGTGTACCTCCTGGAAGATCATAGTCGTACTGAGGCAAGCAGACAGGCCTAATTGTATCTAGTTAAAGAGGGGAAAAAAAGAAAATTGTCATCTTTAGATTATATTAATGCTGACAGGTTGGAACATTATAATTTGGATTTAATTATGATTTTTTCATTCAAATTATTTTATAGTTATAAAGGCTTTTGATCCACACTGTTTGAGAGACATTCATACATAAGTTTACCTACCACTCTAAATATGGTGGGCCCCCAAGTCATTGTTGATTAGGTCCCTTAAGGGCCCCCTTCACTTGAGTATGTATTTTACTTATTGTTACTTCACTTGGTTGTTTGACCTTTTGCTGTGCACAATGGTGTATGCTGATTTACACCAGAGGGCTGCATGCATTTATCTGCTGAAGAGTTTCAAACCTTTACCAACAAGCAGGATTTTATTAAATTGGATGTGAAAACTTGAAACCTCTAGTGAACATAAACTGAGAATCAGCTTTTCAGTGAAGTAGATGACTTCCATCCAGTAGTTAAACTTTTGAAATGAAAAATATTTGCATATTAAAAGATTTTGGATGTTTCAATGAAGGAGAAGCAGTAGATGTAATCAAAGTTGTTTTTTTACATTTGGCTTTTTTATGGAAAATTATTACTCAAAGTAGAGTAATTTTATGTCAAACATGTCCAGAAGGGATTGTTAAACTTTGTTGCGATTACATGCCTACAAGTTGTATAAATAGAATTGGTTCTATAAAATGTTGTGGTTGCAGAGAGTGATTTTAAAGTGTATATCATTGTTCATTGTGGTTACAGAAGTTAGTGCACCCTGCACCTGGCAATGATCACGTATTCTTTATAAGAGGAGGAGGATAACACTCTTGTGGTGGGCTGTTGAAGCCTTGTTTTCTGAAATGTGTCAGCAAAAAGGCCATAGTATTACATATTTTAGTGTTTTTGAAGTGCTGCTATCTTGCAAGGAGGCTCCCAGACTGACCTGAGAAATTCAGAGGCGTCCGCAGTTTCATCAGCGCAATATCACTGTCATGGCTCCTGTGGTTGTAGTTCTTGTTGTAGATGATCTTCTCCACAGCGTGTCCTGTGTGCTGAGCCATTTTAGCTGAGCTGCGGGTGACAATACCGGCATAGACCACCCAGCTGGACACCTGAGGTAGCCTGTAGCTGACATTTTAGGAAAGAAAAGAGGAGGCAGGTACTTATAAGAGAGTTGTTTGTCATGCTGCATGTGGTGCAGCTGTTAATGACTTATAATTCTCCTTCATGGAGTCTGTAACCGTCGACCTTTAGCGCCGGTAAGGTCAGCAGTCTTACTTGTGCACACAATGGGCAGCTGTGACTACCCATTCACTGGTGATGATGGAGCCTCCGCAGGTGTGACGGTTGCTATAGTAGAGGCTGACCTGCCAGGGCCACCTGCCCAGCGTGGCCTCCACTCCCCCGATTATCCTGGGCAGCTTCGCTCGTGTTCCACACTCTGCACAGAGATCCAGTCATCAAAAAGGCGTTGCAATGGTCGACAAGCGCTGCAACAAGTGGCATCATTCACTCTGTGTGCCGCTGAGATGAAGCTTTTTCTGAAGTATTATTGAGGAACTACAGGTCTCAGTGTTGGGTGTAAAGTCAAACAAAAAGTGAAGTTTAATTTGCTCACCAAAACATTGCAAAGCGATAACCTTCCCTGTGATACAGCTCCCCCTAAATGAAAATAAATTGAGTAACTAATGATGCATAATTAATGTGTTGGTAGCCACACTTTTCTCTGCATCATTATGAGTATGATGTCCTCAGACAAATTGTCTTACCTGAATTGCCACATATTTTCCAGATTGCTCTTGTGTTCTGAGGTAATTTGTATAAAGCCATCGGTATAGTTTGGCCCAATATCAGTTAGATTCACTCCTTTATGCTTGGTCAGTCTGGTAAGGGAACATATGCAAAATTGATGGGAGTGAGTATTATGATAATTCAGACTCATAAGGTGTGAAGCAAGATTGCAAATGAGGTTTTAGAAGATCATAAATAAGATGAGCCTTCTACTTAGGCAAAGCAGGCTAAGATTAAACTATAAGTTAGGGAGTGGGTCCTCCAGTCTCAGTCAGTGTAAGGCTGAGGTGCTATGTGATCCTGTCGGGAGTGCAAACCTCATGTAACCCAGCTGTCTGCAGACCAGCGTTCCCAGTGAAGAGTTCCATCTCTCGTAGCACACCGGCAGCCAGGTAGGCAGCTTCCCCAGCTGGATCTCCAGAAGGGAGCTCTCCGGGCTGATTCTGTAAAACACTGAACCTGATTGATTGAAAATCCCTCCAGAGACAAGCTCTCTCTCTCAGTAATGAACAAGCCTCTTCTATGAGTGGGGAATGATTAGGAAAAAACACAAGTATCTATGCTAATGTAGTCAATACAAACAGATCATTATGTGTGATGTTTTTATGTCAGTCAATGGGCATCTCTCAAGAGTGAACAAAAGGTAACAAGGAGCAGCTGTTGAATGTTGATTTTCCTACTGTTCAACTATAAATCACTTCAGAGGTGAACCATGACCCAGTATAATCACTCGCATAACAACCCTGCACTTAATTCATAAAACAGTGAAACAAACAGTAATGAGAGAGACAGACACAGACCTTTCCTGGGGTCAGATACAGAAATATCCTCTGTCACATTGCAGAAAGGTGTCTCCTTTGTGTCCCCAAGTCCCACTGGACTTTGCGAGTAGGAAGGCCTCAGCAGAAGTTTGACTATATGTAGTTAAAGATACACATTAGTTAATAAGTCTTTTAATCAACCAGTGAGACAGGCAACAAAAACATGTTCCTTTTAACTAAATGTTACCAGACAATTGAAATCAGTACCCAGAACAGACACAGCCTGTCTGGTAGGGCAATGCAGTTTTAATAATATTATATTATTTATATCAAGGAGTGCTGCTGACTTAAAAAAAAAACTCACTAAAACAATACTCTACTGTTGGTCGGACAAAACTTTCAAAAGCTGATATTGTATCAACCTCAATACTCCTGTATCTGCCAGGCTCTGTTGTGTAGAGCAGTAGTTATCTGATAATACAGACTACAGAAGCCTGAGCAGCTGCAACTAGACATTTTGCACATTCATTTCCATTTCCTAGTTACCGTTAAGCCAATTTAGCGACTCTTTCTCAACACAATGACTCACCTAGAAACCAGACACCTACAGCTAAGCCTCCCAGGAGTCCAACTGCACACACCGCTGCCAGCAGCCTCACCAGTCTGTGAGCTAAAGCAACAGTTAAAACTCGAGTTAATGCCTTATGATCCCAGATATGAGCTGAGAGGAATTATTAAATGTCATCTGTTACAGATTTAGTACATTGACACAGAGGCAGAAATTAATAAGCTATATTTTAGACATGCACGACACTAGAGAGCTGAAAAGCAAATCTGCACGCTGACATTTTTACAAGAAAAAACTGCATTACTACTTATCACTACACTGCAGATGACTTGATTCAGTGCAAGTCTTTTAATAGCTTGTGGTTTTTTGTTGCACTTATGAACCAAGTCTGCTGTTTTGGTTTGATGTTTAATGCCCATCAGGTGGTGCACCACTGGCACTTACCTTGAGTCGTAGATTGAATCCCCTTTAACCATCTCTGCACTCCCTTGCTCGCTGCGACTCCTGCTGTTTTGTCTGACTGAAAATGATGGCTGACCGCCGCTGGGTTCTCAATCACTGATAATGTGTCTTCATCAAGACTCTATAAGAAATAAAGTTGGCACAACAGACCTCATTTACAGCTCGTTCCTGTTTGATAAAATGTTGGCAAGTTTGCGTTTGCAATAAAAACTACCTGCTAATCATCTGTTCCTCAACAACAGTGCACCTGTCAGGCTCTGTCAGATTTAATTAGGAGCGCTGTAATCCTGGACATTAACCACAACTGACCAATCCAGATGTATGGAGTCAGAGCTGTGGGTTTACACAGGTGTGTGTGTGTGTGTGTGTGTGTGTGTCATTAGATAGTACTGTGCAAAAGTTTTATGACGCAGGTGTGGAAAAAAACCCTGTAAAGTAAGAATGCTTTCAAAAATAGAAATGTGAATACATTATATTTATTAATGAACAAATCAGTTCTTCTTCTAAAACTTTTGCACAGTCCTGTGTCCCTTCATTGAGGTAAGTATAATGGGCAAGTTGAAGCCTTGGCATGTCTGTTTTGTTTAAAAACACATTTACTCTGGCTGTTTTTCATAAATGTTTATGACTCTGGAGTGTGTGTGTGTGTGTGTGTGTGTGTGAGAGAGAGAGAGATTTCTCTCCAATGAGCAGCTGTTTCCATAAGCAACATATTGAGAGTCTTACAGTAATTATAATAAAGCTCTCTATAGATGTGAGATGCAGTTTTAGTATTATACAATTGCAGGGGAAAATCCATCTAAATAAATGGCCATGCCATCTGCTCTCTTGTATTACTATAGCACTTGAGTGTAGCTAAACATGTAATTTTAGATTTAGAATTAACATGAGTTGCATATATCTCAACAGTACTTTAGAAAGTGTGTACAGCTGTACAGTGCAGGTCAAACGATGCACACAAATTAGAAATAATAAGTAAATGTGACAGAAACAAGTATGATACAAGTTTGAAGAGAGACACACTACATGTGTAAACAGCAGCTGGTACTGTGTACTGTGTTGTGAGGATGTAAGTGAAGGTGACAGCGTGAGACATGTGTTGTTGTCAGGAGTGCATACATTAGACAGATGGAGCAAGGTGTAGTTAATATTTAGTCCCTGTTCCTTACCATGTTTTCCTTGCGTACAGTCCTGAGGAAAAGGCAGCAGTACCCGTGTTCATCTGTAGGCCCGTGCTAGAGGTAGAGAGGTCTGTCCCGCTCGCAGTCGACGCACCATTTGCCATTTAACAGAATGCAACTCTGGACTTTCCCTTCACAAAGAGACAATGAGGTCAGCAGTGGTGCAGAGAATGAGGCTGTTGTTTGTCCAGGGGGGTCATGGGGCCTGTGGAAGCAAGCTGAACCAGGTCTTTGTGAAGGGGGAACATCTCCAGAGATACCTCCAAGCTGACTATTGATAGGACACCGGGGGTTGCTAGGTAACACTTTTTACCTGTGCCAAAAGATTGTCCGTTTTTCACCTGAAGCATGTTATTACCTGACAGTTTGTAGCTTCTGAGAAAAGGTCATTATTGCAGATTGTTGAAAAGTCTCACATCATGTCAATCCCTGTCATTTGGAATCCAAAGCTATCGTCTCTCAACACTCAAGAACGAAATGAAGTCTTTTCTGTCTGCCCGCTGACAGATGGGACTTTCTCTTCTCTTCTCACTCTTTAAACCAGCTCACAGTCAGACTGGTTTTGTCAGAATTGTTTTTCTGTATTTCAGTATCTCGTTTGTTTTTAAGTATGGTAGAAAAAAAAGAATGATTAATTAACTAAAAAAACTAGTAAGAACAATTAACAGCTCAGGTGAGGAAGACATGCTCTTAGAAAATGGTAAGAAACTATATTAAGGGAGATCAAAGCCTGTCTTCACATCACTTCTCAGAAGAAACATTGAATTTTGGATACAAAGGTTGTTTATGTATCTCCCCATATGCGCCGTGTGGAATTAATCAAGGTCCAGGTGAGGGAACTGCCAGGAAGAAAATTCCTCCTCGTCCGACTGTCAACGCAGAATCCAAGAAATGGCCCAGATCTATTTGGCTCATCTAACAGGTGTCATATGGAATTATTTGGAAATCAAACACAGAGTAATGAGCATTGCAGCAGTGGCATAAATTGCATGTGATGGAGCAACAGCTGAAACTCATATCACTAGGGTTGTTAGGTTAATAATGTTTGACAATATTAGCATTGCGCTGAATTGTTCTGCAGAAGCAAACAAGGAGAGGATAGCAGCTGTTTGGTCACTTTCACAGGGATTTGATGTCTCCCTCTTCTGGTGAAATGAGTTTTTTCAGACAGCCAGGTAAACAGTGATTTACAGAGCTGCCGTTCACTCGATTCACTTTGTTAGAGTTCTTTTGAGGATTGTCATTCAGGGTTATCCACAAATCTGATAAGGTGTTCCATTATTTATCCATAATGCATCCTTGTTTTGTGTTGTGATATGCAGTCCTGGATTTTATGCCAGTTTCACTACAGTTTTATATTGTGCTTTCCTCCTTTTGTTAACATTCCTCAACGTTGTGCTTCATGATTTAAAGGCAAACTACAATTATCTGGAAAGGTGGTGCTTATAAATATATACTGGAGTATTTTACAATTTAGTTTATTAGGTATACCTAGCTAAACTAATTCAGTCTAATACAACACTCATGCAATAAACCCTGCCTTCATGAAGTTTATATAGACTTAGAAAAGTGTTCATTAAAAGTAATGTTCATTTAGGAAGCTGTATGGTTTGTGATGCAGTTTAATTGTTTTGTGTTTATATTTAGTGCTAAAACAATTAGTAGATCAGTTAGTCGATTGACAGAAAACAACTGCCAACATTCACTGCAGTTGTGAGTGGTCATTTTACGCAAACATGCCAAATTCCAGCTTCACAAATAAGAAGACTGCTGCTATTCTGTTTTGTATCAATGTAACTTAAATATCTGAAATACATTAAATATTTATGTGCAATTGATGGGACAGCATAAGCAATTTGTAGATGTCAGCTGGGGCTTCTGGGAAATATTGCAGGACATTTGTCATGATTTTCTGACATTTTATAAATGAGTAATTTATTAACACATTCATTGATAATAAAAATAATCAGTAGTTGCAGCCCCAGTTATACATCTTTCTAATACTTAATCTACCCTCTGAATAAAGCAGTCAGCATATTTGGTCAAGTTGACATACTTACATGACTCTTGCAATTTTTGGATTGTATCCACATGGTTGACTTGTACCTATTGTAAGTCGTTTTGGACAAAAGTGTCAGGTAAGTAAATGTGATGTAATAGGTAGGCAAAATACTAAAAACACACTTTATATACTTTAAAAAATAAAAACACACTTTAGTCTATCATGGTACGCTTCAACAACACCGCAAACTAAAGCCTCCAAAATCATCATAAAGTTGAATCAACACAACAACAAAAAAACAATTTAAACAACAAACATATAGGTATGAGCTTCATGAAGGGACGATTAATTGCAGGGCTGTTAAAACTTCAATGTTTGTATTGAGTGTTGAAACAAACACAAAATTATAGTCCAGTAAACTCTCCTATAAACTAATATACTGTATCTTAATGAGTAACTGACTTTGGCTTAGGTTCATCCTTTTGATCAGATTTGAACTTCATGAGTAAATCCCACCAACATGACCACAACAATAACAATCAACATGCGCAGGGGGGTGTCACAGACACCCCAGGGTGGACTCCATTTATTCATGTACCTCAGTCTGAGGCTCCACTGTGAGAGGCTGGCTGCAGCCCAGTTTGGATCTACATCTATCTCTCTCTGCTCTGAAGGGGCAAGCAATCTCCCTGTTTGGTGTACTGAGATTTGATCAGCTCCACTCTTATCTCAGCTGTTACTTTGCGTGCCTCTCTGTGTCCAAACCTTGAACATCAGATGCGGTCTCTCAAGCCCTGCTTAGAAATCCCACAGTAGGTCCTAACTGAACAGAAGAGAGAGATGCTTCTTTTTAAGGTTTGGCCAATGTTTGCCTCGAATGCTTTATGCCAAAGTCCAGCCCACCAAGGCATTTAAAACTGATTCATTCATGTGTGGGCTGTCACGAGAGTTGTGCCATTGATGCTGTTGGCCGTGACCTCTCGTCAGAGACGGCCATTAAAAGCTGGAGTGCCCACAGATGCAGGGCAGAGTGGAGCATGTTAAAAGCATAATCCAAATGCAGTGGCTTCCAATTCTTTTTTAGTCTAACGTAGTACCACAGCCCTATTTGATGAGTTGGAGTACCACATAATTAACACTACTTGTCATTTTCCAAATGTGTTCATTTGAATGGATTTTAAACTGACTCATATAAAGGAGAAAGGACAGTTAGCTTAGCTAAATAGCTAACCTGGTTCTGTCCAAAGGCACAAAATCAGCCCACTAGCACTTCTAAAGTTCATTAATTAACATGCTGTATCTCATTTTGTTTAATCATACAAAAACAGAAATAAAAACATGTTTGTAGTTTTATGGGGAGTGAAAATTAATGATTTTACCTTTGGACAGAGAAACGCTAGCTCTGTCAAAAAGCTTGCTTCCAGTTTCCAGCATTTATGCTAAACTAGCAACCTGTACACTTTAACACCCAGATTAACTCTCTGCAAGAAAGGAAATCCAAGATGTCAAACTATTCTGTTAAATATATATTTAACATTTGTTTCATCCATGACTGAGTGATCCTGGAATTGTCTTGGTCTCATTATTTTTTTCTTTTCTTAAGTGGGTTTGATAAAGTTTGTATTCATACTGCTTCCTGTTGGAGTGACAGAAGTAGGACATTTCAACCATTTATCTGTTTCATTTAGCAGTCTTTCTCAACTTCTTTGCTCGGTTATTAACTAGTTTTTTAAGTAATCGCAGCACGTGGTGTTCGGGAGGTTGCAGTTCCTCTGCAGTTGGCTTTTCATAGCTGGAGGTTTAATGATTATTTTGACAATATATAAAAGATCAGCCTCTCACAAATGTGAACCTACTTGTGTGGTGTTGTCTTTTTTTTTTGGTAACAAACAGAAGTACTCCTTATGTTAATTTATTAGCAGTCCCTGTTTGCTGTTTGCAGCAATTAGCCGTCACTGGATTACATTGATACTGAAGAAAAGGTAAAACATGATGTTTCTCAGGCAAGTTCTGGAGTTATATGGAGTGGATTTATGGTATTGTATTTGTTATGAACATTGCTATGAATATAAACATGAACATGATAATGATATTCTTGGAAAATGTCAGTCACTCTGAATCTAAAAATATGCACATCATGTCTCTGCGTTCAGATTTAATCCCCTACCTCCTGTCCACAGATAGGTCCAAACAATATGGCTGTGGGTAAAATTTTGATCTACAAGCTAAACACTTCTATTTTTTGAATAAGCTAGGCCTATACCTCAAATGTATGTGGTCAGCAATAACTGAATAGACCTTTAACTTTGCCAAGGCATGGCTGAGGTTGTTGGCTCTGCATGTGTGCCGTGTCATGACACAGTCATCGTGGGTTAAAGAAGTAAAGCCCACTGTAAGCTGTCCAGGTCATGATGCAGAACAGGGTGAGGGCAGAAGCCACTTATCTATGCCCCCTCTTTTTCAACATGCACACACACACACACACTGCCAAGCTGTCTCCTCTGTGCCTCAATAATTGTATTGCTCTGCTGGCTGCCAGTGAGCTCTGCCTTCTGTGGAGCAGTAAATCCTCCGTGTGTGAGCCTGCGGTCCGGGCTGGATGTTAGCTGTGGTGGCATACTGCCCTCTTGTGGTAGACTTTCAGACTTCCATTTAAGATCTCCTGAGCGTACCTATGCAGTTACATGCAAGTCAAAGTAAAAGGTTAAATATTCAGCAATACCATGTTCAACCAAAAGCTTTAAATTACTTGCTCCTATAGACTTTTTCCTCTTTCACTGTGTTGAATTTGTTGTTGTTACTGTTGGAGGTCATGGATTATAAAAATGTGGAGCAGGAATGTATGAAAACGGCCGGACGCCGTTTCATAGAGCACCTGTGTTGGACATTTTGTCTTTGACAACTATTGTAATTTGGATGTTTCAGTGTGAAGCATATTGTAATTATACAACAATACATTTATGACAGGTCTAAGCATGAGTATGGCCCCATCACAGTTGCTAAATGGTATGCAGTTGTGTCTGTATTGAAAGTGGCAGGATGAATAAATAGCTGTCATGTATGTGTTTGTGTCTTGTCTTGTAGAGGCTAATGATAGTGAGGATGGGTAAGAGAAGAGCTGTTCCCCACCAGATGGTGGGTAATGTGGTTTGCTTTAGCTGCCCACCACGCTCACTCTAATTAAACAGAGGAGATTACATTAACATTGGCTCCCACTCAATCTGCTCCTCCACTGAGCGTGGCCGTGCTCTGAAGGCAGGGTTGGAGATCAGAGGTGGAGGGGTTACTGAGGTGATTGTCTAGTTAAAATTACGTATTTGCTAAATTACTTTCTTAGTGGGAAAATGAAAGATGGAGAAGTTTAGAAGGAAATGGTTTAGACCACACGCTTGGATCCACTAGAAAAATCTGAACTTTCCCACACTCTTCACCACTGCTGTTGTCTTTTTAAATGCACTCAACCTCCATCTGCTCTGATTATGAGTTCAGTGGTCAATAACATCTTACAAGTGGTCAAAAAGCAATTCATTAATTTAACAATGAACAATAAAGCACATTATCATTAGAGATTTAATTTGACAATAAAAAGATATCATGTTAAGAATTTACAGCTCAGTCTGTAAGTAAATATTTCAATTTAATCATGAGGTTACTGATAACAACTGAATAGATAGTAAATGGTGTAAATTAATTTGACAATACATTTTACCAAAGAGAAAGCAATACTTGATTTCACTTTTAGCTCTTTTTTTTAAAGGAAACTAAACAAGGAAGTAGATATTTACTAATTCATTAATTTGCGTCTCTCTCTATTTATATATATATATATATATATATATATTTATTTTATTTTTTTAAGTTATTCATTCATTTATTCATTTATTTTTGTGTGTATATGTGCATTAGCCCTGCCAGCAATCTAAGGGGTCTGCGTTTGGCATCCTCCATCTTCCAGCCCTTATTATTAAGTCATTGGTTCCCAAACTTTTTGGCTGGTGAGCTTAAAAAAACAAAGCAATTTAATTTACAACCCCTTTTCAACAATTTTATATGTCTATAAGTTGTGAGCTCTACAAGCAAAGAATAATTCTCCCCATGTCACAGTCTCAGCATACTCGGAGGCTACTTGATGGTAAAATGAGGAAGATAGAAAAGGAAACCAAAGGAATACATTGCACTGTTAAATCCCAAAGGCATTAGGTGAACACACAAACTGTACAGTAAATGCTCCCAGTACTTTCCAGAGTACAGTACGCACTTTCACTGTGCTGTGTAGGGAGCAGTGGCTGACCCGATGCGCTGACTCTTACGTCCTTCCACATCTGGAATAAAATGCAGGCCAGCTGCGGCTCTGGCAGAGTGCCATTAGAGGTCACCACAGAACCTGAAGTGACTCCAGCTGTTTGCAAGTCGCCCAGATGACACAAAAACTCTATAAACAGCTTGAGACTGTAAAGGTTTGTGGCAGGAGCCAATAAACCGTTAAGAGGATCAGCAGCATTGTTTTTGGCCAGATATCTGTAGCAGTGCTGTAAAAGTGAAATGTTGAGGTTCAATTAGACCACAGAGACTGCAGAGAGGAGTTAGCCAGTGATACGCAAGGGATAGGGGTACCCAGGGGGTACTTCTACAAGTGCCATTTTGTACATGAACAGACTCAGCTGATTTGAGTAAATAACAATTAAAATTAGTTGGCAAACAAGCAGGGAAGCCTGAATAATTAGCTAAGATTAAAAGATAAACATTTGAAATAGCTGAAATTAATTGATAAACGGTTAAAATAGAGACTTAAAAGTAATGGATAAACAGTTTAAATTTAAAATAACTATATCCACTTTTACGTTATCAATTGTGTTAAATAACATAGACTTTAAAATCAATTCAAATGAATGCATTTGGAACATGACTGGGGGTGTCAATGAAGGGGTGGGTTCATCTGTAACTGTAAAGAGGAAACAAAAAAGATTGGGAACCACACAGGTAAATGAGACAAGATGCATAAAATAGTAACTTGTTTTATTCTTTTTTTAACCATGCCACCGAACACTGACGCATACAGAGTTGTGCCTGAATCCACACTGAGAAAACACTTTCACACACTGTGTTACAAAGCTGTAATGAAGAGGGATTTTACTGCACACATGGCAAGAAGAACAACCCTGATTGGATACCAGGTCGAGCTTTGATCTGGCCCTGAGGTAGACAGACATTGACATAATCTAAACAATGCTAATCACATCCTTCTAGGACACATCAAATAAAAGGACATCTGCATTATCACAACATAGAAAGATCAAAGAAAAAACCCTTTTCAAACAAAAGTGCTCTATTTCTTTTGGTCCACCAAGGAAATCCATTTATAGTGCATGTTCATGTAAAATAGATACAGTGAATGTGTGTTTTCATGGCACTGAGTGTTGCTGGCTACTTAAGAAGGCATTATTAATGCCCACAGATGCCAAGATTTGCTATACACACCGTTTTCATCCAAAGATCTCAGTCCATTGTCACTTTGAAGGGAACAAATTGATGCAAGTTCCAAGTTATTTTGATGTAAAAGTACACACTTGTCTCAAACTATCAGCCACTATCACAGTATGTTGCTTCCAGTTTCAATGTTCAGACAGAGTGGATACATGGCAGTCTATCTTTAATTAAGTAACAATAAACAAACACCCAGAAACAACTACCAATAGCACAGACCCATGTACTCAAGCACATCAATGCTCTACTTATAAAAGAGGCACAAGGGAGGGATCTTAATCAAATCAGAGACTTATAAAACACACACATTAAGATGTTTTTCAAATCATACCAAATGTAAACAGCAAATTACTGTAATACAAAAATACAACATGTTTAAATCTATAAGGCCTGTGTTAGGCTCACATAAGGGAATAACATACCATGACAGTTTGTACATTACAGTTACACTACAACTGACGATTACCTGCTCCTAGTGATTCAATGTCAGAATTTTCTTTTCATGTTTTGTAAAAAAAAAAAAAAAACTTCTTCAGCTTTATGTTTTCTTCAATTTTCTCCTAGAAAATTCTGATTTGTTGATTTTATAAGACATCTATATATAGTTCATGATAAAAAAACTACACATAAAAGCCATGTTGAGGCTGTTGCATTTTTTACACTGTTTGACCATTTTAAATTATGATGATTTGTTAGAAAATTAAAACTACTGATGAATAGTTTGCAGTAGGTTCAAAACAAACGGTGAAAATTCAGTAGAGGTAGAGCTCGCTCTACTAGAAATCATCCCAAGAGACACCGTGTGATGAAAACCAGCACATATTTGGTAACAAATAAACAACATATAAATAGCACAACCTATTACATTGCAAGAGAAACTCAAATTGTAAGCCAGCTACCTTGAAACAAAAACACCCACTGCTAGAAAGACAAGGCAATTAAAGAGATCAAGCATATGAGGTCAAAAAGTGGCAGCCATTCAAGTAAAACATGCAGAAAATAAACAACTTCAAAATAAAAATCCAACAAAAACAAAAAAACCCTGGAAAAGTCACAGGAATTTAGGAGAGAAACTGTTGCAAAGTTCAGCCAATCGAGTCTTTGTGGAATTATTTTCAACATCTACTGCACAATCATAGAAGATGTCTCAGGTTGCCCGACGGTTTAGCAATCAATCAAAAAACTCCTGCTACACTGCAGTCGCAGCCGTTGTGGCATTGATTTTTCACTACAGTAGATCCATTAGAGATACAGTTATTACCAAAACTGTGCGTGAGGAAGAGATAATGTGTCCATGTATATTTGTGTGCACTAGGGCTGAAACAAAAAGTCATCAGGAAACTTAACTGTCAACAATGTTGGTACTCAATTGATCGCTTAAGTCATTTTTCGGGGGGAAAATGCTCAATATATATGGGTTCCTTCTTCTCAAATTGTGACAATTTACCACTTTTCTCTGTTTTATTTGATTCTGAAGTGAATCTCTTTGGACTTGACTGTCGGTCGACCAAAACTAGTTATTTGAAGATGTCACCAAAATGTTTTCTGACATTTCTCAGACTAAACAATCACTTAATAAAAATAATCTTATTGACAATGAAATTAATCATTAGTTACAGCCCTAGGGTACATACATTTGTACTCGTGCTTGCGGGTCTGTGTTGTCATGTAAAAACCTTGTACCTCTCAGAATGACAACTTCTCACAGTTTTCCTCCACATTTTTTCCAACCTATAGAGAAACATGTAATCTTTTAGCAAGAAAAATCAGCAACACTGGAGTTACAAGGTTTTCACCCGAAACTGACAATTTCTGTGTGTGTGAGACTATGTGTGAGTCAGACTGTGTGTGGGGTCCAAGTCCTGCTCAGACGTAACAGACGTACAGGTAAGTCTTTTCTATCCTCCAGTCCGCTGGCACATCCTCCGGTTTGTGGCCCTTCATGTGCTTCTGCATTGCGGCCAGGCTCGGGCAGAAGTCCTGGCAGATGGTGCACTGGTACGGAGACGCGCCGTTGTGAGTGCGCAGGTGCTTGATCATAGCTGAGTAGTCTCTGGACCGTTGGTGACACAGCTTACACTCGAATGGCTTCTCACCTGAAAAATTCAACAAAACAGCATTAACCTTGTAGAGCCAGAGCCAGAGGGCCTGCCAGGTGAAACTGGATTCACCTCTATTTGATTCCACTGTACTTGTTGTGGTTGTGTGTGTGTGTGCGTGCATGTGTGGTGTGAGTATCTGTGCTCAAGAATTAGACCTATATCGGTTTGCCTTCAGTTTGATATTAGATATTGGCCAGTCGGCGTCATTCACCGCAAACACAAGAGGTTTCTCTGTCCTTAGCGAGGAACCAGATAGCAGTCAGTAAAATGTAACTTGAAATAAAATTTGGACCTATTGAACATTTTAATGATTTAATTAAATGGTTGTGTTTTGTGTAAGTAATGACATTTAAAAACACTGTAAGTTTCCTCTTTCATAAAATGGCTTTAAAAGCTAAACCGTTAAAAATGAACAGTTAAGATTGACTATCAGGTCTCAATTTCAATACAAATTTTAATGCCCTTTTATCATAAATGCACCTTTTTGTAACCAAAGATTTTTGTAGGACACTACAAATAGCAAAAAATACATTTCTTATTGTCAACAGTACCAAAACATAAATGTATTTGTATAACTGAGTCTCAATATTTTCTAACTTCCCTACCCTGTCTGTGGCACTCGGCCTCAAGGCAATTTAAGTTGTGAATCTTCAAAAATGGGTCAGCTGTTTAATGACGTTTTTAGCTTACTTTACTGAAATATGAGTAAAGTTATTAATACACTATATATAAAACTCACTAATTTATTAATATAAAATATTAATAAATTAGTGAGTTTTTCTGCAGCAGGATGGTTTATGTGGGAATGTATTAAAAGAAATTACAGTGTTCATCATAATAAAGGGACATGTCACCTAGTGCAACAGTGTGGCTTATTTATGTGTTTTGGGGGAATAAGTTATATTCGAGTTTGGCTGCACAGAAAATACTTGTCAGTACAATCAGTTCATTGTGGGTTTTGTGGGTTGACAATAAAAAAATATACAGTATTACCAGCATCGTCCTTTTTTTATTTTAAAAATACTGAATAATGGTACAAAATGACCCCTGTTAGCAGCACCAAAATACTATGAAGACCCTGCTCACCATCAGAGTGGGTTTTCGTCTCTGAACTCTCACCTGTATGTACACGGTAGTGTGTTTCTAGCTGGTGTTTGAGGCTGAACCTTTTCCCACAGCCGTTGCACTCATAAGGCTTCTCTCCTGTGTGGATGCGTTTATGGCCCCTCAGCGTGCCATCGTCTCTGAAACAGCTCCCGCAGAATTCACACTCAAACGGGTGATCGCCTGTAAACACAGTTGTGTGACCACAGCAGCCAACACAGCCCTTTAGTGTGAGATTGCAATAAAGGCTTTATCTTTGACACGACATGGTATGGCGCATATGTAGCTTCATAGGTCAAATACTCACAGAGCCCTTTCTGCACATGCATATCAAGCAGCGAAATAATGTGCTTTCGGACGTTGTTAATGTTATGACACGAGGCCACTCCTCTTGGCTGTCTACTAATAGCTAATAAAAGTCCTCCAGGCATGTGCTGCTCTGTTCTCTATACTGTAGTTAATCTATTTCTCTCCTAGGCTGAGGATTTGACTCATCTCCAATGACCTATGTGCCTCATTATCTCAGTGTCCACAGCAACAGCCAAGTCAGAGGATACATTGCTCTCCTCATTACAGGCCGATTCTCCCCAATCCCCCACCCCACTGTGGAGCAGATGACATTTACAAAATGTTACTTCCAAGCAGAATGGCATACAAACAAGATACGCTGCCATGGCCAAAACTCCCTTCACTTCTGTCTCTTCACATCAATTATGTATTTCTCCTGTCTAGACATCAAGCCGTTGTGACAGCTGGGAGTGTTATTTAAGGTAAAAGAAGAAAGGGGGACATCTTTTCAGTAAATATCTCTCCGTCTCCTGCGGCACTAAGACTCACCCTCGGTAGAACACACAGACAAGTCATTTCCATTTGCTTTTCCTTCAATATTTATTTGGGTTTCCTCTATCATTTTGGGTGAACCACACTAGAACTGACAGCCGTGAATTGCAGAAGCCCAAAGGCTGTCTAAGAAACCAAAATATAAACAGGATGAAATTGCCCAAAATATGCACCGGCCATAACGGTACAGTGCTGTCATCAGAGAGGTGAGTCATCTTACAGAGAAGGGAAAAGGAGGGTGGGAGAGGATGCATGCAAATTGACTAAAACCTTAAAGCCAGTAACCTAAGGAAATTAACCCATATACAAAAATAAATACAGCCGCCTTGGTCTCTTTGCCAACATATGCACGTGTTTGACACCACATGCTTATGTTTTACGACAGGTGATAACACCATAGACAGCGATGATGGTGCAAATGATCCGTCTCTTACCCGTGTGCGAGCGCAAGTGTCTTTTGAGGGTAGTGTGACTGGGGAAGGGGCGCTCGCAGTGGCTACAGATGTAACTGTGCATGCCTGTATGGACCTCCATGTGCTGCTGCAGGGCCTTCTGGGTCTGGAAGCGCTTTGCACACAGCAGACAGAACACCGCCATGTCAGTCCCTGGAGAACGCACAAGACACAGACACAGTTATTTCAGTACCATACACAGACAGGGCCTTAAGTGGGGAAACTGGGTCACTTCAACTTTGTGCGAGTCCTCTGAGGGAAAAGCTTCTTTCAAAGAGCAAGTGCCTCTACCTAAACTAACTCCCCTAAAAGCCCAGAGGCACTTTCAACTGTGAGTCTTTATACTTTCTATTTTAAACCATGAAAGTCATTGTTTTCTTTAAGAATTTCCCACACAATGCACAGCATGCCAATCACACAATCAATGCCTCTTTCCTGGTGTGTTAGATGTGTAATTATTCTCTTCATTCCCCATCAGGAGTCTGCTCCAGCCTGTGAAGTCCTCTGTCTCTGTGCTCAAAGAGCGGCTGATAGTAGCTCCACCCTAAATGATGCCTACACTATGCGCTCTGTGCAGAATGTTAAGTAGTGATATCAAGCCATTAAAGGCAGGACTGCAGGAAAAAACACAATCCAGTTTAATCCTGTGTGTGACCTGGCATCTCTTTGGGGCTGCTTTCCTGTTGCACAGAGTGTGGAGAGGAATACAGATAGGGAGACGCTGGCAGGGTAGCTCAAGTCAAAATGGCTATGTGAAGAAGATCCATTGGCTGTCATACAGTCAACACTTGATCTACAGGCTGTGTACGCCAGCACTCAAATCCATTCTGGCATTCACACCGATGCAAATTCATATGTGTGGTAAGACTGAGAGACTAGTTAATCAGCTGCATTGGACATAATGTGCATGTCCTGGAGAGTGAGGCTTTAATGTGAGATTATGAGGTCCTTATTTCTCTGTCTGCTCAGGTTGCAGATCATTTACAATGCTAGCAGGTCCCATTGCTCCTGACTCAGATTCAATCAGACATCTCCAGCGGAGGATCATTAGTAAACAGAGGACTGTGCCAGCACTTCATTGGAATTCAAGTGGGGTTGCTGTGTCGCATTTAAAATGCAGTCTGATGAGGTCCACTAAATCAAATCATTTGTTACTGTTATTGAAGTGCCTTGAGGCAACTGGCAATTAAATTGGAATTAACGCAGGGAAAGGGATACAGCACACTCATACTAAGAGGGAAGAGTGTCAGACACTTGCTTTAGGTTCTATCAAGTTAACAGACAAGCCTGTTTAACGTAGAAAGAAAAAGAAACAAATCAAGCAAATTCACATTTTCAGGGATAAATCAAAAACATTCACCGTGTATTGTTTACTAATCCACGGATCACAATTTACTCAAACAAAGACGGACTTCACATTTCACGGATAAGTACAATTTGGCACAGAAGCACAAAGCCTCTTCTTTGAAATTATGGTGCTTCTTTTTTTTAACCTAGTTTTGAAATTCCCCCACCAAAACGGCACTAATGGAAATGATCATTCGTAATGATTAACTGAAAGAAGACAGGATGAAAGACATTCCCTGATCTTTAACAATCCTGCAGGGAGGCGATCCGGTGGAATGAACTGCACCTGTTCAGAGGCTTTAGCCTGTGGACTTTAGCACAAAGGGCACACAATGAGGTTCAGGCCCTCATTGACCAAGCCCATTAGTCATAGGCTCCTCACGCAACTCCTACAGTCCCTGTCTTTATGCTGTCGACTAATGACCAAGGCCCTTTCTCACCCACGGATCACAATATTTTAGTTGAAGACAAAAGACCCTCCATTCTCAACGCCTCTGCACCCTCCCCACTCTCCTTATCCGCTGACCATACAGGAAATCCACTGACTAACAATTTCACTTTCTGCCTGAGTCATACCAAACTAAAGCCAGATCACTGTGCACTGTGCAACAGTGGAGTCTGGATAATGATCTATCTAAATATGGCTAAAGACATTGAAAAAGCACAAAATGCAGTCTCTGTGTGACCTGTGATGTAGAGCCTTGATCCACTTTAACCAGTTTATCTTGTAATATTTGCTGCAGCCAGCAGGGGGAGTGATTTCTGTTCCAATGTGTCCAGGTTTGCAGGCAGAGCAGAGCCCTCAACCAACTGAATAACCTATTATCCACCTTGTAGACACTTCAGAGCTGCTTTAATCATCCTATCTCCACTCTCTCTTATTAACTATCATATATTGTAAATGCTTGTTTCAGTGCAGCCAGCATACTTTGTTCTGTTCTGTCTGTTTAGCATCCCAGCTTTTTTGTGGAGGTAAAGCGTTACTCCCTGACACACTGGCAGACTCTTACAGATGTATATCCTGATCCCTCTGTCACCAACAATACTGAAACTTGAGTAAAAAATATGACAAATATTCTGTCACAAGAATCTCACTCTTGATCTCAGGTTGACACACGGTGACAACAGCTCAGCAGTCGTTTTCGGTTTTATTCTGTGCAACCGACGCTGAAAATAAAAATAACAAATAATATCTTGAAGTGTAAACAAAAACCTTCGGAGGCAAGGAAGTGTTTGTATGTGTTCGTGATGGCATTTCGCCTCGCTGCGCTCTGTTAACTTTTCAAACAAAAAGGATTTGCAGTTGTAGAGTTTTCCAGTAAGCTTTGGTAATAAGTGCAGAGGAGCTTCTTTGAGAGAATAAGTCCTAAAGTTGGCAGTCATTGCCCCCTGCTTTCTCACCCTTAACCAGACAATGGGCTTGGGATTTGGGCTTTAAGGCACAGGATGACCCCTGACCCTTGGCCCTCAATGGGCTAAATACCATGTAATCAATGGTATTCCTCAAAGTCTAGAGAGTTGACTGAGCATTGTGTTTAGTGGGAGGGAACCTGAACAGTGGGAATAATGATTTACTTTCAAGAAATTCTGCTATGAGGCAGAAAATATAAACATTTACTGTGTGCATTATATGACTGAGCTGCTTGTCTAATGCATTAGGTTGGTGCTTCAGGAGGGTTTGAGGTTGTTATGTTATTTCAGCATATCTCCACTAAGACCATGTGTAGGCTCATGTGATTTAACATGGTCTGCCTTCATACATCTGCCACTTATTCAGTCCAACTGAGGTGGGAGCCAGCCACGCTCTCACGCTGCCTAAGAAACAAAACCATGTGTCTAGGCAACCAGATAGGATCATGGTCCTTGTTGGGGTGAAGTGTTCAAGCTAATCCCTTCATTCACAAATAAGCGCAGCCTGTTTCTTTTCAAGCGGCAAACAAAAGTTTTCCCACCCTGAGAATCTGGGAGTAAACCCACTGCAAATTGAACAAGAGATTGTATTCAGTGACGACCGCAAATCTGTATCATTTCTTCTGTGTTAATCTTAACTTCAGTGTCATAACCCACCAATTAAACTGATTGATTAATGAATTATATGTCTTTTATATTTGCTGAAATACATGGACATAAAACATTTAATTCTAACTGTATTGTAGCAAATAATTGGCATTATTTAAATAAATGGTCATATAATTTGATCTATTAAGGTATTTGTTTTGATAAATTGTGAATGACAGCCAAGTCAAAGCTAAACAGATGCTCCTGCTGCTATTAAAAGGAAGGAATTTCACACAGATTTCACAATCTACTATATTACATCATGGCTGATCATGTCCACCAGAGTATGCAATATGAAGACATTATAAACTATGTCATAAGGCCCTGCACTGTGCTGTACATCTTCACTGTCTGGTGTCTCACTGACCCAGTTAAACATACATGCTCATGCAGGATACATTATGTGCTAGACTTCACATGATGCGCATTCATGCTACTGTATGTATTTGTGCAGACCGCGCTTTGTAGATGTGGCAGCTCAAGAAGCACATACACAAACACTACAGTACCTTAAACAACCCCGGGCGCTCATCAGTAGACTGCTAATCTACCCGAGTGAGGAACAACCGACTTAATAATTAATGCAACAAGAGATACGTTGCTCGTGTTTAACCACCATTCCATGGACCGGTTCATTGAGGTCACACACTGTTTCATTTGCGTTGCTTCACAGAATGTTTAAAATATTTTCTCTATGTACTATATTTCATTCTATGACAAATGACAGGGCGGCACTTTGCGTATCATGACAGTCAGTCAGTCAAAATAAACACTGGGTGTACAATGGCCAAACAGAACACAGTTCAATTCAATTTAAGGCTTGTATGAATTACAACTGGGTATTAACAAGAGGGTGCAATATGATGACGGACATGCAATTAGGCAAGCTAAAAGGTTTGCGTTAAGAGGGCTGCATTATAATGCCCGGGCTGTATCTGAATGGACTACAGGACTGTTAATTAGGGCTCGGACAGAAGGTAATATTATTCACTTGATGAAGCAGCCAGTAATGTGTGGAAACAGTGCAGCTGCTGTGAGTACACAAAGGCAGCACTCTTGTGGCCTTTGCCTTTAAGGCAAGGTGGCAAAATGGCCAGCCAGCATGGTTTGAAGCATATACAGTCGATTTCTGTGCATGCTGTAGATAAGCTACAGTCTTGGGTTTTCCAAAATTGAAAGCTTGGTGCCCCAGAGCCTTGACTTACTCTGATGAAACAAACCCCTTTGTTGTGAGAGCAATTCGGAGACAGATCCATTCTTTTATTTTGGGCACTGACAAGTAGGTCAGGGGAGACTATGACAGTGCTGTGGTGAGGAGTAAACAGCAGCACATGATGTTGTTTTCCTCTCAGTCCTGGCATCTAACACCAGCAGCAATCCTTCCTTGCCCTCGGGAAGTCCTCAGATACCCCCTACCCCCTTCCCTTCCCACAGTCCACTCCACCCCCACAACCCCTCCTCCCTTTTGATCTCTAACTTCAGCAACCCACGGCCATTCACCTCTGACATATCAAAATGGTTATAGAGTCTTTCACTGTAGCTAGTGTTGCCAAATTGCTCTGAGGTAAGGTCCCCCAAAAGTAGTGTTTCTCCTCCAGAGTAGGTGGACAGCAGTGTTGCAGCTGCTGAGGTCTGACAAGTGTCAATCTGCTAAGAGGAAACTCATTAGGCTCACTGGTTATGCCACATGGCAAATTAAAGCCAATGTTGCACCATCGGCAAGACCCCAGGTTATATTTATTAAATGCAAATCTTTGCATTGCGTTGGAGAAATGTCATGATTTCCCCACATAACATCAACACGGCTGATTAAATTACCTGTAGCTCAATTCGGTGTAGGCTGTGAGAGTAAAAAGGGTCACGCGTCACAGCAGACCGAGCTGAGATCAAGACAAAATGAGAGAGTAATGCCCTCCTGTACCCTGCTCTGAATACACTGCCAAGCTGAAATTGAGCTCTGGATGTTTACAACTTGGGGAGATGAGGGTAGAAACTTCTGGGCATCGTTAACACCCCTCCATGTCCACATCCATTAAGTATTCATACTGTGTGTGCCACCTGGAGTTACAGTTACATGCCAATGCTCCTGAGAGGGTTATCACCTTTCTCTGACAGTAGCAGAAAAGGTGTGGATTCAGACACTGTCAGGCATATGTACCGTCTCTCTACAATACCGCTTTTTTCCCCTACAGTTGGAGAGGGTTGAGTCAAATGCGTGTTGTTAAGTCGACCTCGCTTCGAGCTAATGGGATAATATTCAAGAGTAAAGTGCCACTTCACTACAAGGTGTACTTAAAAAGGCTTTATAGGTCGTCAATAATTTTATCAATGGCAACAAACTAGTTTCAGTGCTTTAAAGACCAGTATTGAACTGTTATAATACAGAGCTCACTAGGTTGTGGGTTCATATTTAACTGATCATGTTAGTTGGTGTTTGTCTGACGTGGGGAGTGTCAAAAACTGGGTCATAGGTTCTCCACCTTGGCCAACTATTTTTTTACATTATCGATCTACCAATTATTTTCTTCAATAATCATTTGGTGTATAAAGACAATAGTAAAAAGTGTCCATCACAAAATGATGAGGTCTTCAAAATGCTTGTTTTGTCCAACCAACAGTCCACAAACCCAAAGATGTTCATTTTTTTATAGTAGAAGGCCAAGAAATACAGCAAATATTAACATTTGAGAAGCTGGAAGCAGTTATTGATTATCAAAATATTTACTGATTGACTAATCGTTTTAGCTCTGCTACAACCTGCAAGTCATTGAAGCTTTTATTTACTCAGGTTTTTTAAGATTTCTATTAGAAGGTGTCAGGGGTCAAACAATTCACGGGAGGTTCCTTCCTGATTAAACACAAAGCAAGCCACATTATCAGAGAATATACACCAACCAAAAAAGGTAAAAAATACAACAAAACACAACCTGGCATATGCTAAATGTCCTTTATATTTATTCTTTTTTATGGATTATTACTGATACATTGATGTGCATTGTTTTATGTTTTATTTATCATTTGTTTGATATGTTCCATTATGTTTTATGTATGTGTGTTTCGTTTCACCTGACTGCGTGACAAATTGCCCCTCAGGGGTGATCAAATTGAAGTTGATAGAGAAAGTATTAATTAATTACTTATTAACCATCAAGAAGGTTGTTATTGACAACTTATAAACTCTTTACAAAGCTGATCTAATATTAAAGTGACACCAAAAGTAATAACACTCTTGAGATTAATATCACAGAATATAGTCTATACCTGCTCTATATGAAAACGCTATGAGATAACTGTTGTTGTGAATTGGCGCTATATAAATAAAATAAAATTAATTGATCATAGTAATACAAATAGCTTCTATTAATTAGGTTATATATTGTCTTCTCTGTCTCTTGTCTCCCTTTTCCTCTTCCTATAAAACACTTGCCATATAGGTAAAGTTTGCTTGTTTGCTGCTGATAATAAAGACGTCTGGGAATGTGTGCTTTAAGAATTGATTTAAAAGATGAACACAACATCAGCTACTCAGGCAGGTTGTTTCAAATTCTAAGAGTCCAGATTGCAATTCACAAATCACCGTCCAGGTTAGTGCAGCCAAAAAAAAAGTTAAAATCATTCTGATGCCAATTGTTGATGCCAGACATTCACTGGGAAAGAAAAGGTTGTGATACAAACATGTTCTTAATTTGAGATTATTGAAAAACAAGAGGTGTTCATCTTGTTAAGTGTACGAGTGTAAGGTAAATAATTCCACAGGCACACTCAGGCAGGAGGTGAGGATAGTATGTCTGTGAAACTGTAATGCTGCTGTAAAGCTACTGCGGTGGCAAAGTGGCATGCAGTGGGTCTGGATGCCAAGAGATATTAGTGGGTGATATATGAGAGGGCCTCCCACCTCCCTGTTGATAAATTATGGAGCATCATGACAGGAACAGTTTAACCCAGCCAGCATGACAGGCAAGTTTAGACCCATGATCACAAGTCCCGTAGTCACGGCTTACTCGACAGCTCAATGTATGCTGTCCTTGTTAAACACTGTGTGTATTGTGTGTTTGTGTGTGGGTGGGTGTGGAGGGTGTGTTGGTGCGTGCACACGTTTGTAAAAGTACCTGTGTGTGTTTGCCTGTGGGCTTCCAGAGCATCCTCAGAGGAGAATGTTGCTCCACACTGATCACACACCAGCGCCTCTGCAGGAGCTGTAGATAAAATCAAATTTATAAGAAGGTATCTTGATCAGACAGTAAACACAAATGTGTGTTTGTAATTGTAGAGTAAGTCAGTTAATCTAGCATTTAAAGAGAACTGTGGGAAAAGCAACAAGGGAGGAACAAAAGCGTCCTATTTCAAAAGTCACCAAAGAGCCTCGCTTGTCACACACTTGTGCTTTTCAGGTGTTAACACAAGGAAGCAAATGTGCAGAGTACAATAGAGCAGAGGAAAGCGCCATAAAAACACAACTCAGGACAAACAAAAGCACCAGACAGGGTGCAACGGCCCTTCTTCTTGACAAAAAAGAGCCGAGCTGAAGAGTTTTATTTACCGTGCCCTGTTATCAGTCTCTGAACAGTGAGCAGACTGTCTGCCTGAGAGGCCACAGAAGGACTGGGTGTTCTCTCTACAGCAGACGCTTCCCGCCTACGGCACATCCCTTTTATCAAAAAAAACAGTTCAGAGTCAACACCCCAAATCCCATCGCATACACTGTAACTACAGTTCCCAGTTCACCTTTGGAATGCCCTTGTCTATTCTGATGAAGACATGAAAAAGACAAGTATGCATACTGCTTGCAGAAATGTTCAATCCTTGTTCTGCACTCACCTCACACCTGCACAGACAGACACATAGGACAGATATGCACACACACATTCTCTCTCTCTCTCAGCTGCACACACACACACACACA
>JAPMOB010197545.1:0-11847 GCA_029875015.1 Lepomis gibbosus
ATCTGGTGACTGTGGAGGCCACTGGAGTTCAGTGAACTCATTGTCATGTTCAAGAAACCAGTTTGAGATGATTTGAGCTTTGTGACATGGTGCATTTATCCTGCTGGAAGTAGCCATCAGAAGATGTTACACTGTGGTCATAAAGGGATGGACGAGGTCAGCAACAAGACTCATGAAGGCTGTCGTGTTCAAACGATGCTCAGTTGGTACTAAGGGGCCCAAAGTGTGCCAAGAACATATCCCCCTTCCATCAAACCACCAGCAGCCTGCAAGGCAGGATGGATCCATGCTTTCATGTTGTTTAGGCCAAATTGTGACCATCTGAATGTTGCAGCTGAAATCGAGACTCATCAGACCAGGAAACGTTTTTTCCAATCTTCTGTTCTTAGCATTCTGACATAGACCATCTGCTTCAAGGTTTGATGTTTTGTGCTTTCAGAGTTGGTATCCTGCATACCTTGGTTGTAACGAGTGGTTGAGTCACTGGATATTTTCTTTCTTTCTGGCCGCTCTCTGTAAACCCTAGAGATGGTTGTGGTGAAAATCCCCATAGATTAGCAGTTTCTGAAATACTTAGACCAGCCTGTCTGGCACCAACAACCATGCCACGTTCAAAGTCACTTAAATCCCCTTTCTTCCCCATTCTGATGCTCGGTTTGAACTTTAGCCAGTTGTCTGGACCACATGCCTAAATGCATTGAGTTGGTGTTAGATTGGCTGATTAGCTATCTGCGTTAACAAGCTATTAAACAGGCGTACCTAATAAAGTGGCCGGTGAGTGCATAAAACATACTGCATGACAGCAGGAGAGTGAATAAACTTGAGATGTTTCTGGAAATGTCAAGTACACACGAGAATGATAAAAATGTAAATGATGAGTCAAATAAATGTAATATTTTTGGTTGATAATCCTGAGTTTGTTGTATTTATCCTGTGCTATTGTTATAGTTTATTTGTAAAGCAGTTTTAATCATCAAAAAGAAACATGCACACATTAACAGCTTATACTTTACACATCTTGAATCATGACTCACTTTTTATTCTGTACTGCTGTGTGGACGCAACACTTACAAAACTACAAGTTCCATCTTAATATAGCAAAAAATAGCTAAAGAATTGAATGTACCTAAAGAAATACATTTAATTTTCTTATTATAGTGAATTAGTATTAAACACTTTCATAGCTGAATGGCCAATTTATTGCTACTGTGTTTAAGTGACTGGAATAACTAAAAAACTAAACTAAAACTAAACATATGTAGGCAGATAGATGGCCTTCATTGAAGAACTAAAAGCAAACATATTGCCAGGGGATTAAATCATTTTATACACACATACAAGTACACACAAACACAGTAAATTGAATGCTGGTGCTGCAGCTATTGGCATTCAGTAGAAATCTAATTTTAAAAAATCAAGTTTAATTCTACTAAATAATTAATTTTAGTTGGAACGTATCTACGTGTTGTCCCGCCCTCGGTGCTCCAGACGAACGTCGTCTGCCGGCCAGTTAATTTGACGTAAGTTACTTTAATAGTAGAAGCACGTTAACGTTATATATCTACTGTTCCTGAGATCTACTGTTACTGGCTGAGGGTTTAATTTCTCTCGGAAGAAAAACGTTTCGCTGTGACGAGGGATGCCGACAGTCGGAGCCGGTAGGAGTTTATTCTTCGGTAGCGAGCTCAGTTAAAAACGGTTGGAAGAGGTTTTGCGGGGAAACCAAAGTTACCGTTACGTTACAGAGCCGCTAGCATAAAGGCTGCTGAGCTAGCTTTTAGCTTCTTCATGCTGTTGCTTACTGCTTGGCATAATTCCTATATAGTTTACACATAGCTTATTACTTCAAAATAATGTTTATACTTGCTCATTGGTCGGGACTCGGGGCTTTCTCGCGGTTCTGAGCTGTGCACACCACATAACCTTAACAGATGAAGTTAGCCAAACAGCACATTAGAGTAACGTTAATGTTAGTTAAACTGTCTTCATTGATTATTTCTGACATTCTTATGAAAGTAGATCAAGCGTCAGGATTTATGTTTTGATAATGGATGTCTCCTTTGCACCGTCAGTGTTGGCCAAATGCATAAAAAGAGGATTTAAGTTATATATTAGGTTAAAGCTAACTTAGCCAGCTAACGTTAACTTAGCTAACAACATTATATTTTCAGATTGTGTTCTTTGGGAAAGTTTTCACAAGTAAAGATAAAAGTAGTAATAATTACCACAGTGAGTGTGAATGTATGATCTTTATACTGTGGATTTAAATCATGATAGTTTTTTCAGGAGTTTGTCTGAGGCTCTCAGACTGTGTTGGGTAAAGAAAGCCTTAATGTTAATAAATTAAACTATGATGTGATGTCAAAGCAGGGTTTCAGGTTATAGTAAACTTCACTCTGGCAGGTTTTGATCTTCTTGCATTTGTAGTAATTGTGTGACATATAACGCAGAATTTATCCTAAATCACAGTTAACCTACAGCCGTCAGCACCACACAGTTGTGTTTGGTGTTTTTTAGTTTGATGTATCTTCATTTACAATTTCTGAAATCTTATTAATGCAAGCGTTTGGATTCATATTTTGACCATGGACGTCTCCCTTTGCACTGTTAGCATCGGCTAAATAACTCAAAAAATAGACATTTTGATGAACACAACACATTTCAGATGATCAGTTCAGTTTGGGAAACTTTGGGATTTAAAATCATATAGTTTTTCATCAGCTTATCTGAGTGATGTGTGCCGGGTATATTAATCTGCCCTGCTGCTTATAAATAAGGCAGGTTGGCAGGTTTTGTTGGCTTCCTGCAGTGAGAAATCACTGATTAATCGGTTGGTTGTTTGGTCCATAAAATGTTAGAAAATGTCGATCACTGTTTCTCTGTTGTTCACAACCCAAATTGTTTCAGTTTACAGTCAGAGGGAAGCAAAGAAACCAGAAACTAATAACACTTAAGAAGCTGGAATCAGAGAATATAACCTTTTTTATCCTTGAAATGATCAGAATAGTTGCAGAGTAATTTAACAGTTGACAACTAAACGATTAATAGACTAATCGTTGCAGCTCTGGCCAAACTTTGTTGTGTTTTCAGTCTCTTGTCTGCAATGGAGTTACTTTGAAAATGAATTGACGACATCTCCACTTAAACAACAGTTCAAAAAAGAAAGACAATTAAAAGTTTAACCAAAATCACTTATAGCACCCAGAGCCGTTCTTCAATTCTTTGTAATATTGAATAATCTGTCTGTTATTCCTTTTAGTCTAGAAAATAGTAAAATGGTAAAACTTCTACAAGCCGGAAACAGCAAATGTTTTTTTTTCTTGGTAAGTAGCCGTCATCAAACTGTTTATTTTAATATTCTGATTGATATTTTCTTGATCAGGGTATTGAATTAGTTCAGTTAAAGTAACTTTTGTTTGCTTTACACCTGATGAGTATCGCAAAGTTGTCGTGTCGAAACGCAGCGTCAAGAAGATTTTAAAATGATCCCAGTTTATTGTGTTTAGCTGGATTCCTGATAGATTTTCCCACCTCGGCTGTAGTTCGGAGCAGGACGCTGGTGTCTTCCCTCATATGACCTGAATGTTGAAGCAGGCAGCTGACTGTAGTGTCTGTTGGACAGACGGTGACAGAAAGTCAGACGCAGACATGGATGGAGACTCTGGGAAAATCAGCCCGCTGGTGGGCGAGGACGAGTTCAAGGCGTCCTGCGCCAAAGAGATGGCCCTGCTGGATCTGATGGAGAAGACGGGATACAACATGGTGCAGGAGAACGGACAGAGGAAGTATGGTGGACCCCCGCCAGGTGTGTGTGTGTGACATCAAGAACCTGAAGAGATGCATTTAAGTGTTTGTTTTGTCCGTTTGTAATGTCCTCAGTCAGGGTCTCTTATGAAGAACCGTCCTCTATGGTCTAGATGCAGATGTAGAGGAGCTCCTGGTGGTTTGGAGATTTAATCAGCGATATGAGATGTGTAGTCAGTACACAGAGGGCCGAGACGTATTTGAGGATTTCATTGTGACCTAAAATTCAGAAACAGATGTCCAGGCACTTTTAGTAATATATTAGTGTGTGTGGCACGAAAAGAAAATCCTTACGCACAAAAAGACATCAATATTAGGCTTCACTTTCTCTAGAACTAACCCAAACCTCACAAGTAGGACAAACAAATCTGCACCATCAAAGGAAATAAAGTGGTGAACGGGCACTAAAGACCGGAAACCCCAACAGGAACGCTTCTCGGTGAGCTTCACATAAAAGACTGATAAAAGTTACCTCTCTACTAACTAAATATCTTCACGAGACACAAATGAAATGTACGTGTGGTCGGGGGCGCGCACATACTGAGGGAATCAACTGACTTGAAACAACCGCTTGACTGTCTAGACAGTAAAACAACAGTTGTTTTCTCCAAACCACTCACTGTCCACACTTCCCAACATGCCTTGAGCCTTTTGCACGCAGTCATGGATGAGCTGAGTGTGTGTTTCCCCGTCTGAAGCTGACGAAAGATGTTTCCAGGTGTCAGGATTCAGGTCTGGTCAAAGTTACAGAAACTAAACACGGGAAACAGATGAAAATAATTGTCACCAAACAGTGTGAATGTTTACCTCTGATATATTCAGCTGTTTGTTACTCACTGTTGGGCTGCACATCATTTTCATTATCATATGATCTGCCTATTATTTTCTTGATTAGTCGTTTGGCCATAAAACTGAAATAGTGAAAAAGGCTTGTTAGAAGTTCCCACAGGATGTCTTCAGATGTCTTCTTTGTCCAACCAAACTGTCCAGAACCCAAACATGTTCAGTTTACTGTCGTGTGAGACAAGAAAAAGCATCAAGTCCTAACATGTGAGAAGCTCAAACTGGGGAATGTTTGACATATTTACTTATAAAAATTGCTAAAATAATTGTGCTAAAATATAAAATAGTGTCTGATTGGTTTTCTGTCAGCCGACTGGTCATCTAAGTTATCGTTGCAGCTCTAACTGACTAAACGTTTCTGCGACCTCGCACACCGGGAGAGACGCACCTCCCACCACAAACCCCCCGCAGACTGTGTCACACATGTTGCTGATACTTTTTTCTGGCGATGGATTAGTCAGTTATTTGCTTCAGCTTTAACATCAGAGCTGTAAGAAATCTAGAACAGCTGTTCTCAAACTTTTTCACGTCAAGGACCCCTAAACTGACACGAAGTAGACCACGGACCCCCATTTGATAAGATTTTGTCCCAGGGTCGCACATCTGATAGGACAGATAGGTTAGATCTGATGGGTGATTTTAGATGTTTAGTCGTGCGTTCAGCCAATATGTTACTTATGGAAGGAATTATAGTGAAAATAAGAGATTCCCCTTTTTGCTGGGGACTCCCTGGAACCCCCTCAAGGACCCCTGAGAACCACTGATCTAGAAAACAACGCTCGCCTTGTACAATCTGTGAGAAGCAGCCAGCTGCTGGGTGCCACACTGTCTGATGGGAATTAACATAAATAACAAACCTCCTGTTTAAATAAAGCTCCAGCCAGAGAACCAATAAAAACACTAAAGAACCCAGCCTGCTTCACGTTTCAGAAACTTTTCTTCTCAAAGGATCCGAAAGCAGTGAAGCTGTCAGAGGGTTGCGTTTTATTGGTCTGCGTCGCCTACTCAAACAGCTCGCTCATACACTTAGACTGACCTCGGTATCAGTTAACCTAACTAAGTATTTTAGGTAGGTAAGAGTGATGTGGCCTGACTCGTGACAAACCTCCCTGTGTTACTTCACCAGCAGTTAGTTCTGGTTACGTGTCCTGGTGTATTGTCAGTTTGAAGTAAATGTACTTTGGTACTTGTCCTTTAACTGGCCTGGGATCAGCTGCAGTGAAAGCCCCCGGCTCTCTTGACCATGTGTTTGGGTGCTGCAGGCTGGGAGGGCCCGCCCCCGCCGCGGGGCTGCGAGGTGTTTGTGGGGAAGATTCCCCGAGACATGTACGAGGACGAGCTGGTCCCCCTGTTCGAGAGAGCCGGCAGGATCTACGAGTTCAGGCTGATGATGGAGTTCAGCGGAGAGAACCGCGGCTACGCCTTCGTCATGTACACCAACAGGTAACTCCCAGAGTGCATTTCACGAACAGTTTAATGTTTTCACAGTGGCGATATTTTATGAGCTCTAATAATCAAACTCATCTGAATAAGTTCTGTCATTAGAAAGAACATTAGAAATCAGTTTACTTCAAACTCTCCTGCTCAGCTGCTGTGGAGAAGGAGCTGCAGATTATCCTTCTGATTATTAACGAACGGCTGATTTTGTTGATCGCGGTCCAGAGAAGCGGCTCAGAGAGCCATCCAGATGCTGGACAACTACGAGATCCGTCCGGGGAAGTTCATCGGCGTGTGTGTGAGTCTGGACAACTGCCGCCTCTTCATCGGCTCCATCCCCAAAGACAAGAGGAAGGAGGAGATCATGGAGGAGATGAAGAAGGTACGTCTGTCCACACACACACACACACACTGCGCTCCCCGACACTCACAGCATAACAACAAGCGTCTTTTTCATAAACATGACTGACAGGTCAACCAGGTATAAAAGACTGGATTGAAGTTCTAACAGCAGGAACACAGGAGAGGAAACCAAAGGGACTCTGTACGTCCCCAAGATACCAAACTAAGAGCTCCTGCAGGCGTGACGATCTCGAAGAAATAGTTAAGATTTTAAACCGGACTGCATCAGCTTCAACTGACTTTTGGAAAAAAAGTTCAGTGATGTTTAAATAAATCTAAAATAAAACCTGAAAACAAAACTTAGGCTAAAATAATTTGGCTGAACATTTTGTATTGGTACAGCACCTGTTTCAACTGCGTGATGTGGACAGGTTTTACTGTTACTGGCCAAAAGTATGTGGACACTTGCTGGTGCACACAGCAGCCGGCTGCTTCGTCACGGCGTCAGTGTCCGCCGGATGCTGTTTCAGTTGTCGTTATAGTTTCTGACACACACTTTCCTTGTGTCCATCATGCTGCCCTGAAACCTCTGATGTTCATACACCATACTTAGGGCTGGACAATAAAACAATTACAATAATTATCGCGATATCAATTTATTTTATAATAAATGTTCTGGAAAAGTTTGATTTTATTCACTTGAATCACACGCAAATCAGGACTTTTTTTAATCAAGATTTTTATTTTGTGGAGGAAAAGAATTTATTATAATTATTTTGAATGTTCAACTTCAGATTTGTGAAGTGATCCAATGTTTGGCCATCAGGTTTCTTCAACTTTCGCACAAAAATCTGCCTTTAAACTCGAAAGAAATAACGTTTTGATACTTACCATGGTAACTATCGATATCAAAGATATGAAACTTTTTATTGTGATAACATTTGTGGGCATATCGTCCAGCCCTGCCCAAGCTTCATCACCTTTACTTTGGTACAAGTTTTAATCTGGCTTATTTTGAGTTAAATATATTTTGTTAAACGTTAACTGCAGTGTGTCCCCCTGTTGTTGTGGCCTTCTGAACCAGGTCATAACAACAGACGTCACGTGTGGATCCTCACGCTAGAAATGATCAAGTGCGACCCAGTTTGATAAATAACGTTGTGTCTGGTTCTCGTACCGCCCAACATGAAGACTTCACCTCTCTTCGGGTTGGACTCTCTGGATTCTGCAAAACTTTGTGAAGAGAGAAACTGACAGGATTAAGTCGCTGACCTGCCTGTCGGCTCGCTCTGGTCCGTTTCAGTGGATTTACCAAAATTTCCAAATGTGGGTGCTGCTATCTTAATCGCCTGCTCACAAACGAGTGACAGAAACAGGCCGTTAACGTTACCGTAGTTTCCTCAAAAGAACAGAGGTTGTCTGGAGTCGGAAGCCGAAATCTGCTTCAGCGGCTCCCACAAAACACAACAAGGTCTGTACTGTTGTTGTGAGATGTGTAAAGGTATTTTCGGTTCATTTTGACACTACGGCGGGCTGAATTAGAGCGAGGCGGGCCGCCATGGTCTTGTTAACTTGTGGGAAACGCTGCACCAAACCCTCATGCAACACTTTGTACACACAGTCTGTAAGTGTCAACTTAATCTGGACCGAACAGTGAATCATCATCAACTCAGCTGAGTCAGTCAGTCGACAGGCAGCGGAGAGAGAGAGCGAGAGAGAGTCTGACAGAGACGCAGAGACTCTCTGTAACCTTTAGCTTACTTTAGCTCAGCATTTGACCCTGTAAATTATTTCTCTTCACAGAAACATTTCAGGAGCAGAGCGTCTGTTCAGCAGGTAGAATATAACTACGCACGGTTTTGCTGACATGTTTAGTGTTTAACAAGCGTTACATTTTAACATATGCAGCTCATTAATAAAGTGGTGACAGACGCTTTGCAGGCCGACGCTAAACGTGATAACCTTTTGTCGTCGCTCACAGCACAGCTGCTCATCGGCCTGGATGGTTGTTTATTTTCTTTGGTATCATAAAGTCATGGCTTGATCAGCAGCTTGGTGACGTTTACTGACGAGAGACGGAACAATATCTGCACGGGGACAATGTCAGGACTCTTTTTGCACCAGACTGGGGAAAGTATTTAAAGTAGGACAAACGGAGCGAGTGTCTGAACACTTGAGTCTTGACGTGCAGAGCTGCAGCTATTTGCCCTCATTACCATCAGGTGGCGTGTCAGGTCACAGGACGCAGCAGATGTTACTGGCTGTGCTCTTCATCGACCTCCACACGCAGTTTCTACATGTTTCCCTCTAATTACACGGTCCTCTCCTCCTCCTGTGTCTCCTAGGTGACGGAGGGGGTGGTGGATGTGATCGTGTACCCCAGCTCCGCAGATAAGAGCAGGAACCGAGGTTTTGCCTTCGTGGAGTATGAATCCCACAAAGCGGCGGCCATGGCCCGGAGGAGGCTGATACCTGGTACGCTCTCCACTCTGCGTCCGTCTCCTCGCTCTCTTTGATGTCTCCTTCACGACATGTTTCATTTCGTCCCTCTTATCTTCCTCAACTCCCTGCTGCTCCTCTTCTACGTGCTGAACTGACTCTGGGTCAGTTCCTGTCCTTGTCCAGCAGGGGGAGGCAGAGGACAGAGCGCTGCAGCACAGCGCCTGAAGGGCGCTGTGAGGCTTCACAGACTCTCAGTGTCCAGTTTATTAGGTACACCTGGCTGAAAACTAACGCAGTCTAATACAACAAATCCTCCTTAATGAAGGTGTAATGTTTGTGTCAATGTGGAGGACGTAGTTTCTGTTCGATCTTTTATAAAAAATGGCGAGGAAAAATCAGCTGAAACACTCAGTTGATCTACAGAAAATTAGCAAAATAAAACTATTGTGATAAGAAATTCTTCAATTAAGCAAAGCATTTCCTCGTTTGATGATTTGCTGTTTGTCTTTGAGTTACGTGACAGTGAATGAATGATTTGGGGGGTCTGGACTGTTAATTGGGCACAGCAAAACATATGGAGACGTCGACTTGGGATTTAAGAAGTATTACAGACATTTCACACTTGTTTTTTCACATTTTATGGATCGATTAATTGATTAATCAGGAAAATAGTGGCCGGATTGAATTGATGAATTGGAACTAGAGAGCTGCAGCCCTACACAAAATAATAAGTGCAGTTCAATCTATGTTCTCCAAAGTGATCGTACATTTGAATCAGCACAAACTGAAGATTACAACCTTCGTGAGGGAGGATTTATTGCAGGACTGTTGTTTAGACTACGTCAGTTTTAGCTAGCTGTATCTAATAAGCTGAGTGGATGTACAGATGTAGACTTTTCCAGCATACAGAAACCTTCTCAATGCTCGGGATCAAACACTCAAAGGGATTTTCATGCCTCAAAAGACCAAACTGTGGCTTTGATCAAAACAGCTGAAGCCTCGTGTTGGCTCCCGATACTTTGACGTGTACTTTTAAAAACTCACTTCTGCTGGAGGCCAGTTAGGAAGTTGATCTCTTAATGTCCAGTATGAACAGGACAAAACCTGTTTGAGATCCATACGGGCATCTGACTGCTGTTTTAAGACTGATTAGAAAAAGTGTGAAACTTTACTTTGGACTGAGCCGACATGAAACAGATTAGATATGTCAGGATCTGTCCGACTGATCGATCACAGCGTGTATTTGCTTCGTGTCGAGGCAAACTGCTCAGCGGGTCTCTGTTCGCTTGTTAAAATGACAGCTGTCACAGGTAGATTATATCAGCAGCCTCTGAAATTAAACTTTTAGCTGTTTTCTGGTTGTTGTGTTCTCTGCGAGCCCTTGTCTGTGTTCAGACCACAGATATAAAGATGGACGCCGCGTCTCCAACTCCTCTACTGTACAATACAGGTGCTGACATCTTGAAGTAGTGATTAAAAGCCACGGTATCAAGGTCATACACCGCCCATACACCTGGCCGACTCATTCATTTGCGGAGCTGTCATGTCGGCCATCTTTCTATACGGCGAGTGTGTGTTTGTAGGTCAACAAAACCAGCAGGTTCTCTGCTCTTTTTTCTCCAGAATATTAATATTTTATTTCATGCGATTGTTCATTATTTAAGGTGATGTGTCCTGTCTCTCCTGTGCAGGTTCTCCTGACGCTGCAGGAGAACCTGCACAGTTTCTATGACTGAATTTTCCGTAACATCAGGCCTGCAGTACAAACTGTGATCCAGTTGTGTGTGAAATCACAGTTGTGTGTTGACACTTTGGGTCAGTTTGTAACTGTTGCGGCCCAACAACAGGAACCTTCCAGCTGTGGGGTCACTCCATCCAGGTGGACTGGGCCGAGCCTGAGAAAGACGTGGACGAGGAGGTCATGCAGCGCGTCAGAGTCCTTTATGTGAGTACGTATGTGTTTGTGTGAGAGTTTGGTTTAGATTTGTGCTTGTTCCTATTAAACCTCCCTCGATCAGGATGAAGGGAATGCAGATAACGAGACGAGTCAGAGGAGGATTATACGGCTGAGAGAGTTTATTTATAAACACAGTCACAGCGCTAAAGTTGTGTGCTTTCTATCCAAAAACAACCCCCACTTCAGCCCACAGTGTAGACGTCTTTTTAAAATGCAACGCTCAGCTCCTGGGCTGCTCTCCCGCCGCTCCGCAGCTAAAGGTCAGTGTTTTAGGAAACACTCAGCAGGCTTGTTCAGATCAAAGGTGGGAGAGAGCGGAGCAGCAGGGAGGAGGCTCGCAGGAGCTGCTCCCCCTCCAGGGGATCAATTACTGCGGAGGCTTTTACACTGAAAGACTGAGATGTGATCTGAGGGCCACAGACTCAAACCAAAAAGCTTGTAGTGGCGTTAGGGGAGAGTATTTTTAGCAAAGGAGGACCAGAGGGAAGCCAAGCCCTCGGTGGTGTGTGTGTGTGTGAGACGCTGCTAACTGAAGAACCACAACTCTCTCTGGGTTAAAGGACATTTTTCATCTGTGAGCCCATTCACTGCCCGTCATGACTGCTGGTGATGATCGGGATGTAATTATCCCGCAAGTCGTCGCGCAGGATAATTACAGGCAATTCTAGCTCGTGTCCATCATCCTGGTCCGTCACTCGCACCACTAATAATATCATCGTACTCACAGAGTGCGGTTGCTGACCAGTTGCTGACACGTGGGACCATGTGACTTTAATAAGACGAGCAGTCACATGATCAGACAAACCAGGTTATCTCAGAGGGGCGGGACTAATGGTCCACTGATGAGTCATTCAATGGCCGATACATAATACCGATTTCAAAACAAAGTTTGTATTAACTCCATTATTCCAGTACAATCTTATACACGTTTATATCAGCCAGTAACTTTCTGTTTCAGATTCAGTTTTTATGAATTAATGAAATAGAAACATTGGGTTATGCTGTAGATTTCCGAACACAAC
>JAPMOB010197550.1:0-11067 GCA_029875015.1 Lepomis gibbosus
CCCCTGCTTCCTGGTCTCTGTTCCTCTAAATGGGACCATAATTTACTAAATGAACATCATGCTGTGTTGAAGAAGACTTGTGTGTTTACTGGGGGAATAAATCAGCTGAGAGGGAGAAACATTTTCTTTCCGGTGGAGTCGCCCCCTGCTGGCTGCTGGAGAGGACGCAGGTTTAAGGCTGTTTTCAGACCCAGAGTTTCCTGTTTGTGTGAAAGTAGATAGCTTTTACAACTTTATAGGATGACAACATGTCAGGTGTTTTGTATTAAAGGTGTGAAGTTAAAACTTCAGCTAAATCTTTAATTTGCTGCAGCTAAAAGGGATTTTGGTGTTTTTGTTCCAGGAACAAGTTGGTCAGATTAAAGAGCGTTATGACCATCGGATGCTGCTCAAACACATGCCTTCAGAGTTTAATATCTTCCTGGACCACGTCCTGGCTCTGGACTACTACACCAAACCAGACTACCAGGTACGCATGTGACTGTCTGTCTGCAGGATGTCGCGGGTCCTGGACATGAGTTCAGATTCATGACTGTGTCTCGTTATTTTTTCCAGCTGCTGATGTCAGTGTTCGAGAACAGCATGAAAGAGCGAATCATCACCGAGAACGAGCCTTTTGATTGGGAGAAGGGAGGAGGTGATGTCACGTTGTCGACCAGTGCCTCCACCCAACCACAGCACAACACGCGACCCACCGCCGCCATGGTGGGGTAAGAGCAGAACCATCAGCTGTATCAGAGCCGCTTTACACCCCCTAAACCTGAACAAGAGGTTCACGCGTGATGCTTTCTGACTCAAAAACTTCACCCACGTTACTGATAGAAAGGATGGACAAAACAATAAGACCCATAACTACCAAAATAAAAACTAAATCTACCAAAATAAGACCAAAAACAACCAACATAAAAACCAAATCTTCCAAAATAAACCCTAAAACTTCCAAAATGAGACCCATACCTGCCAAAATAAGACCCAAATTACCAAAATAAGACCCAACACCACCAAATAAGATAGAAAACCTCCAAAATAAGAACCAAATCTACCAAAATGGGACGAAAACTGCCAAAATAAGACAGAAAATCACCAAAATTAAACCAAATCTACCAAAATAAGGCCCAAAACTTCCAAAATAAGACAGAAAACTTCCATAATAACACACAAAACCTCCAAAATAAGACCCATAACTACCAAAGTAAGTACCAAATCCACCAAAATTAGCCAAAACTTCCATAAGACAGAAAATTCCAAAACAAGAAAGAAAAACTTCCAAAATAAGACCCATGACTACCAAAATAAGACAGAACACTTCTAAAATAAGACCCATAACTACCAAAAATAAGAACCAAATCTACCAAAAAAGACCAAAAACTTCCAAAATATGACCCATAACTACTAAACTAAGAACCAAATCTACCAAAATAAGACTGAAAACTAGCAAAGGTGGATTTGGTTACCTTTGGACGAATCCAGGCTAGCTGTTTCCCTCTTCTTCCAGTCATCAAGCTAAGCTACGCTAACCACGTCCTGACTTTCAGCCCTGTACTTTGTATTTTCCCAGATGTTCAAAACTCCTTCAAGAAACAGGTGTGGAAATGAACGAATTAGTTTTTAAGACTTTTTATAAACTCTTTGCATTTCTTTGCCATAAAACACCACATGTACAACTCATGACTTGCTGTATTCCTAAGATCTTGGCTACAGCCATGTTTGTACCAGGTCACTAACACCAGATAGCATTATGGGATTGGCTGGCACAGGCCGTTGCCGTCTGTGGCAACACCTCCACTCCGCCTACCTTTTAAGAGCTTTCAGTACATTTAAAGGAGCATACTGATTGTTTTGCATATTCATATCTTAAAAAGGTCAATTGTATTTGTAATTGCTAAAATCTCCCACACTAACTACAAACAAAGGCCTGATTATATCTAAGGCATCATTTGGAAAATGGTTTATTCTGAATGCAGTTTGTTCAACCACCAGAATCTCATTTATCATCATATCATCACTTTCTAAATGGTTTCTGAAACATCAGGGTCTGTATCAGAGTCGCTTATGTTCTGTGTCCACAGAGCCATCGTGACGCCGGTTCCAGGAGATCTTCAGCGGGAGAACACTGACGACGTTCTACAGGATGAGCATCTCAGTGATCAAGAAAACGCCCCACCAGCCCCGCCACCCCGGCCCCCCGGGGAGACGGGCGTCTCGCACGCTGGGGAGCCGGGAGAGGCTTGGGAGGACACGGACTTCAACCGCAACAGACTCAGGATCAGCCTGAACAAGGTTTGAACTAGTGCAGAACAGCTGACGTACCTCAGTCAGGTACTGTACTTAAGTACAAGGTTGAAATATTTGCACTTTGCTTGAGTATTTCCATTTTGTTTAGTAGTATAAAAAAGTTTTGGTTTAAAAGTTGGAAGCTTTTCTCTTGTTGTACAAACTGACTGGAGGTTAAAGAATAAGTATATTTCTTTTTCTTACTCTCCATTTTAAGTATTTATATTTATTAAACTAGTAATTTGGGAGTTTCATAGCAAACAACATGTACCATTTGTTTCCTCAAATATTCTCTACCATAAGTCCTATTTTTCAAGCCAAGCGTTTAAATGGCTGCTGTCCTGGACCATAAAATATCACTTCTTGTCCTTCCTCAGGGGGGTCAGGAGGAGGAGGTGGGTCGGGGGGCGTGTCCGGGGTCCCCGGTTCGGGGAGTAGCCCCGGAGTCACCGACAGGTCAAGGTCGGTCCTTACGGTATCGCCGGGTCAACAGCCCCGAATCTGACCGTCTGTCTGCTGCTGAGGGCCGGCCCGACGCCTACGGACAGAGGTGAAACCACTGGAACAGGGTTTTGTTTTATTTTTAGATTCACATTTTGAAAACACAAGTTAAAGTGGGAAATATTAATTTGGGTTTGTCTGTGAAGGTTCTTAGTCATCCAGGTTAGAGTTACCCAAGGAAGGTTAAAGTCAAGGGCAACTGGACTTGGTTCAAGATGTTTCGTCTCTCATCCGAGAGGCAACTTGACTTGGACTTGGGGCTCTCTGCCTTCAGACTTTAGACTTCCGTTGACATGATGGACTTTCCCTAATGGATTTAAGACTTGACTTGGACTCCTACGCCTAGTTGACTTGAGATGTTTTTAACAATTCTTGTGACTTGACCTATACATAACATCAAGAACTTGAGACTTGACTTGCTCTTGTCTGAAGTGACCTGCCACTTGACTTGGACTTGCGCTCTCTGCCTTCAGACTCAAGACTTCCTTTTGCAAGATGTACTAGCCCTCAAGGATAATAGACCTGACTTGGACTCTGCCTTATTGACTTGGGGTCCAGAGATGTTTTTGACAAGACTTGTGACTTGACCTCGACTTAACCTCAAGAACTTGAGACTTGACTTGGTCTTTCCCTCTCCTTCAGGCTTTAGACTTACTTTGACAAGACTTGACATGGAAGACTTGGGACTTATGTTGACCTGGTCTCTTGTGACTTTAGATTTGACTCAAACTTTGCGTGAGTTTGAACAAACAGCTGTGGGAGTCACGTTCCCCTGTGTCTTTCTGTCTGTGTGACCTCCAGGTCTAGGATGGACATCCTCGGCTCTCCGTCTCGCCATGTCTACTCCTCCCAACCGGCTCAGATGCTGTCTGTCGACCCCGGGTGCCGCGGCGACCGTCAGGTCAGCGGCCGTCAGGAGGTGTCTGTGGCGTCCGTCGACCAGGAGGCACACAGCAACGCCTTCATCCGCTCCGTCCCGCTGGCCGAGGAGGAGGATTTTGACAGCAAAGAGTGGGTGATCATCGACAAAGAGGCGGAGCTACGAGACTTCCAACCAACCACGTCAGGAACCACTGACGAGGAGCCAGAGGAGCTCCGCCCCCTGGAGGAGCAGGAAGAGAGGAGGAGGCTCAGGGCTGCAGGTAGGAGCTTCTTTTCACCTGGGTAAAGAAATTCAGTCAGGGCAGGTTATCGTTTTCAGTGTGATACCTTAATTCTGATACCGACACCAAAGAGAGAGAAACCTGTTTTTCTACAAAACCCTTTCTTTCATGCAACAGAAGAAGAAGAAGAAGAAGTGGTTCATGTTAAATGTTTTAACCCAATCATCTTCCCACTCTCACGTTTGTGTGTCTCTGTTTGAGAGCCAATAAAACTTAAACCAAATGCAGAGCAACAATAATTCTGTCTGCATAGTCAGGGACATTACGTTTGTTTCAAGCCTCAACATGCTCCTGACGTTTTCACCCTCTGAGTCTGCACAAAGTGCCTAATATGCATTTACAACAAATCACTAAAATGCTTTGCGTGTCTTTGCACACATGTTCTATAGACCTCGACCCTTCCTATGACTCATCATGTTCTCTCCTACAGTCTATTAGTTTAGCATGTAAACATATTAAGATACAGAAGAGCCGATTGAAACACACCAATTTTCTCCAAACCTATACAAGTCTGATAGGTCGAAGTACCTCAGCACATGCAGAACACAGTTTTTACCAAAACAGCGAAAAATCAGGTGGATACGTCACACTTTCATAGAGTCATGAAAGTAAAGACATCCTGAAGTTTAACAGTTTAGAAGAGAGTCAAGTTTAAAATTCAGGAGTCACTTACACCTTTTTAGATACTGCTGGAGGGGGGCAGAGTCCACCAGGCTGCAGGCTGGACCACCAGGATACTCACAGCCGAATAACAGGGGCTGCACAGCAAAACAGGCAACAGATGAGCATAAAAAGGGCAGCCGAGATCCTAATGTGCATTAACTGTTTGATATTCATTTTATTTTTAATAAGAAAAAGGACACAATATGTTTACATATGAAGAAGGACACTGTCAAACATTTTATATAAAAACAAGAATAACATATATAACGATTTGTGTTTTACAAATTCGAGGTACAATTCAGAGCGCTTACTGTACTTTTTACTTCACTACATTTATCTGACAGCTTCAGTTACTTTACAAAGTCAGATTTTTACACATGAAGAGTTTATAAAATCTGATGTTTAGTAACAAATTAAACTCCACAACAGTTTATAGAGAACAGCTGGAACGATTAGTCGGCTGAGAGAAAGTTATTTGGCCACTCTTTTGATGGTTTAACTAATTTTTCTTGTAAAAACATTTCATGGTTCCAGCTTCACAGATTAACGTCAGATTAACGTGGTTAACGTCTCGTTGTCCTGCAGGAGGGGAGCTGGTGGTTCGTCCAAAGACCCACACCAGGGAGAGCAGCCGAGGGATGCTAACGCTTACGGAGGAGGAGGCGTCGAGGAGGAGTGGCGGGAGCCCCGCCCAGTCGCCCTGTCACTCGCTGCCGTCGGGACGCCCCCGCCGAAGAGAGTCAGAGCCCATTGGACCTCAAAGACCGGTAAGAGACCCAGCCAGCCAATCAGAGGAGAGCTCAGCTCTCTGACGGCATGTTGGTGGACAGGTGAGGAAACGGACGGCTGCTGATGACAAACTGTTGATCCAGACGCCGCCCCGCCTCGTTCATCTGTCCGCCAACATGCAGCTTAAAGGACAAATCCAGCACGATTGAAGGTTTTTTCTTTCTTTGGTTTCCATCGGTGTCGATGATTCTGCAGCGTTTTGGTCACTTTAGGAAGCAGCGGGCGGTAGTGGGTCAAAGTGAAAGACTTTTAGATTTGGTCAGTTCAGGATAAACCAGGTGCAGCCCTTTCATTACAACTGGTGAGGAGCCCTCGAGCAAGGCAGTTCCATCTGCAGCTGGATCGGCTGCAGCGTATTCCTTCGTGGTGATTGCGCCGAATAAAATGGCGTCCACAGAAAGACCTTCCTGTTGCCAGCGACAGGCTCAGACCAGCTGTCAGACAGCATCATGGAAAGGATGATGCTCCCGGTGACCCCCTGAAGTTTCGCTTTAGGACAGTTGTTCTCGTTCTGAAATCTGGTGAGAGGCGAGTTTTTGCAGGAAGATGCCGGAAACGAGGGAGCAGTTTGTTGTATTGAAGTAAAATTAAGAAGTAAAGTCTTGCTCCTCTACGGAGACTGGCACAAACCCCCCGAAGGAACACGTTCAGCTGCCGCTGCAGCGTCTTTCTGTTTTTCATTTGTTCCTTTCAACACCAACATACTGTGAGTGAATATATGGTCCAGATTTAAAAATACCAAAAATATCCTTTAAGTGACTGTAAAGAGTCCGTGGCCCTGAGCTGTGGACAGAGAACTTTAAGTTGTGCAGCTAACAGTCAGTTCCACATGACAGAAATCTGCCGAAAATTATTAAGAGGTTGTCTCCTTTCCATGTTCGCTTTGTATGTTGGTTATGTACTGAAACCTTTGTTGTGCACATTTCTTGTTTGAGATGCGTTTTTAATTTAGAACAGGAAACCAAACCTTTTGAATACGTCAGTGCTCAGTGAATCCGTGTGTTCGTTCTTTGTTTCACAACCAAATCGGAAAAAGGAAAACCAAAAAAACAGACATCGGTTTTTGTTTTTCTGTTTTAAAACCAAACGGAGAAATATTGATTCTGATATTTAATGAGTCTGATCAGTGCAGCTTTGTGTGTTCCACTTGATAAACCTGCAGCAGACACACCTGGGCGGCGGCGGTGCCTGATTAAATGTAAGTAAGTATCTCTGTAGCAGCTGGAACAGGAACACTTTCCTGAGAGTCCTCCGGTTTTAAGATTTCTCAAATTAATTCACTGATAGTCAGTATATCCAACGGTACACGACAAACATGTTTTTAGTTAATTCGGCGAGCTGAATATTAACCAATCATACACGGTTTAAAAAGTTCAGTATTTCTCGTTCAGCCTCTCTGCACTGTTTCCTCCGACCTTTATTTAGAAAGCTGCCTCCAGCTGCAGGAACACGAGGATTATGTGTAAAATCAGGAGCTCAGACTTCATCCAGTCAGAGGGAGCGACCACTGAGCGCCGGTTCCCCTGGCAACACAACCCATAGTAGGGTGAACGAGGGGGGGCGGGGCGCTGGAGCGAACAATATACTTTCATAAATATATTCGGGTGTTTTCTTAGATCGCTCAGGTAACCAGCTGCTTCAGATCGGCCCAAAACAAAATGCTTCCTGGATGCTGACGTAGAATTTTGAGTCTTCGAGGCTCCGTGATATAAGTGCTCACTTCTACAATCATTTTGCCACAGCTGGTATGAGATGAGACCCTAAAAGAAATAGCCTGATATAAAATTAAAGTGCTTTACAAACACCGACAGCGTCCATATGTGATGAGTCGGGAAGTGAGAACGGGTTGTGGGGATACGACACCGGTCAAAGACCGAACAAAACGCAGCTCCTTTGTTTTCCGTTTTGGTTTTGAAACGAAATGAAAGAACGAACACGGATTTCTTTGCTTTCTGTTGTTTTTACTAAATAAAATAAAAAATAAAGTCAACAAACTGGTGATTTAAATCAAGAAACAACTCACGACCAATAAATAAACATCCCTGTGTCACCTGTACCTGCTCACCTGTGCCCGGACAGGTCTCCAGTCCATCCCAGGCCTGACACGTTCACATTCAAACCTGCGGAAGTTTTAAAGTCTGTAGTTCACCTGGACGCTCAGGAAGTCCTCTTGATACTAATCAGAGGTAGTCAGTAAGTCTTGTGTCTTGCAGTGAGCTGCCTCTCACCGCTTCAGATCTGCAGACAAAACGTCAGCCAGGTCCGCTTAGTCTTTGGAGATGAAGAGCCGAACATCTGGACTCGTGCTGGAGTTGTCCTTTAGAGATGTCATGGTGACGCCGGCAGACGGACTCCTGCAGGAGTTTGTCTGCCGGCTCACGGCAGCGGCGTCCTGCAGCTGAACACCTGTCACATGCAGTCGTTCGGTCCAAATGATCAGAGGGAAGCTCTGCTGCTGACTTCCAGCAGGAATTATTATATATACTACATTATATATAGGATTATTATTGTTATTATTATCAAAGGATCAGAAGCCAGAAAACAGTGCAGCACTTAAAGGAAAAGTCTGACATTTTGAGAAATACACATTCACTTTATTAAGAGTTTAGTGAAAAGACTGATACTGCCTTCATGTCTGAACTGCGGAGGTTAGCTCAGTTTAGCATAAAGTTCACTAATTAAAACTAATGAACATGTTGGTCATGTTTGTCAGGGACTTCCCATTAGGGCTGGGCAATAAATCAATAATAATAATTATCATAATATAATTTTCCTATATTTGCTTTAATTTATTTAAATAACGAACAAATTTGCACTTAATTTTTGTATTAAAATATTTCTTTTGTTGATCATATTTGTTGAAAAAGATAATAGTTTTGAATGTTCTGCCTCAGATTTGTGAAGTGATTCACTGTATAGCATCGAGCGTTTTTCCCGTTCTGACCGTAAAGAAAACCACAAAATTAACCATCTGGTTTCTTCAATTTTCACTCAGGAACAAAAATCTGCCTTTAAACTTGAAAGAAACAATGATTTGACATTTATCGTGATAATTATCGATATCGAATAATATGAAATATTTTTATCGCCCGGCCCTACTCCCCATGATGAATCTTATTTGCTCTGCACACAAACAGAAATGTAAAACGCTTTAGAGCTGCTGGGAGGTGGATTTTGTTCCCTTGGCACAGAGCCAGGCTAAGTGTTTCCTCATTTCCAGTCTTTAATGCTAAGCTAAGCTAACCAGCTGCTGGCAATAGCCTCGTATTTACTGTACAGACATGACAGTGGCATCAAACTGAACATCTGACTCTCGGAGAGAAAGAAAATGTAGAATTAGACCTTTGATCAGATTCCCGAGTTTCTCGTCACCCTCAGCTTCACTTTGACCGTGACGCTGTTAAAGGTTTGATTCTCCCGCGGCCGCCTGTGACACTGTTTTTACCGTCCAGCTGTGTGAACGCTGCTGCCGCCTGCCTCCTCGCCACCGGAGCAGGGTTGAAATCTTTTCCATCTCTTTGCTTTTGCCCATGACGTTTGTTTTATTCTGAAGGAGTGAAAGGGAAACAGCAGCTCCTGTGTGAATCAGCCACGATGCTGATGATGTTCTTCTGTTCTTCTGCTGTATTTATAAAGTGACACCTGGGTTTACGCTGCACACACACAAACACACATGTTTCATCTGATTCTGTGAGTCGATGTCTGGGATTAACCACCATATTGGACGAATCCACACCTCACGATTTAAGTCCAATGTCAACAAACGGGGTAACAGGAACACAAGGGGGAACACTGGGCCCAACGCAGAACGATCCAGGTCAAAGATAACAGGGGTGAAAAGGCTGACAGATGAGGGTCAACACCAGAGAGAGGTCCAAGACAAGCAAACAAACCAAGCAGGCAGCAGGAAAAATCCAAATACACATGAAACACCAGGAAAGGCTGGAAGACATGGACGAAGACGAAGTGACACTGAGACGAGGGAACACACAGACTAAATACACTAGTGAGGGGAGAATCACTAATCAGGGCGGGGCAGACAGCCAAACAGGCGGGAAAACACACAAAGACAGGAAGTAAAGTTACACAAGACACACAAGGAAGAACTCTTTCAGCATAAAACAGGAAGTACAAAAATAAAACCATGACAAATGTTCAGCGTCGGGGAAAGTAAAGGTGGACAAATGCAAGTTCACCTGCTGCCCGTGAAAATGCGAGCTATCACACCTCGTTTGGTCCGAACCAAAAATTGCAGGTGAGACGAAAAGAGGTCGTCTCGGTCCGGATCAAACTGAACCATGGTTCGGTTCTGGTGTGAAACCAAACCAAAACTAATCGAATGGATCAAAACATGAACTTTCAGGTGTAAACTTTAAGGTTGTCTTTATTTCAACTCACTAATCTAAGTTCATAAAGTTGATGAAACTACAGTGTCAACATTGTTTTGTTTATATCTTGTTATAATCTTCATTCTTTGAGTTAAAGCAAATCATTATTTTACTTCAATGCAAGAAAACTTCTCTTAATTTCCTGTATTATTCTAACTCAGAGTTTTAAGTTAAAACCACTTAACCCAACATTTATACTACTTTCCATTTCAAGGTCAAAGGATTTAAACTCCAAATTAGTTTCAGTTTACATGAATAAGGCCGTTGTCAGGTTCCTCCTTCACTACTTCTTTCTTGTTTACCACAAATGTGTCCAGCTTTGCCTTGATTTAAAGAGTTTCTCTCAAACTCATTAGATGCAGCGACTGTTTTTTTTCTCTTGCTCCCTCCCTGCACACTTAGAAACCCAGGTTCACTCAACACGTTCATGAATTACTGCAAATTTAACTTTCAAAAATTCAAACAGTTGAGTTAAAAATCAAACTACCTACCCAGACAACTTCAAAATGAACTCAGAGAAGTGGAGGGGTTGGACAAAATAACAGAAACTCGACCATCACACAGCCCAGCAGTCCGTCACAATAACCCTGACTCAGGACCTATCACAGACCTGGTCAGGGCCATGAGGGACTGCTGAACATGTCAGTGCTGATGATACAAACTCACCAGGTCAGCGGCAGTTTGTTTAGCCGGAGGAGGAAAAACCCTTTGGTCTGGAATAAAGCAACAAACACCACAGTTTACTGCGACCGAGAAACGTTGAACGTTTCCTTCCTCATAAATCATTTGCAAATCAAAAATGTTTTGAATGTTTTAAATCTAGTATTGTTTACCTTCATGTTTACTTATTCTATTATTATAATATTATTACTTATTATATTATATATGTATATATGGAAGGTTCCTGAGCAATGATTACACGATTTTCTTGTGATTATTGTTACGTACAAAATTGAATAATGAATTCTAAAGTAGTGTATTGCCACTTTTGATTTAAATGTACTGCTATAAACACAAAAGTACAATAACATGTGGTTTGCAAACACTTAAGGAGACAATCAAACAAATAAGGAGCTTTTTCCCAGCAGTGTTCCCTTTACACAGCAGCAATAAAATATTTCCAGTAAATCTAAACTTAAACATTAATGTAATCAAATCAAATATTAAACCAAAGCTGTTTGCCTCTGCCAGGAAATTAGCTTTTATCTGGCTTGGTAAAACAAGTTCCCATCAGAGTCCAGTTTTCTTGGGATTTTTTTCTGAGTAGGTGTATCTAGAGCCAGTGAGTT
>JAPMOB010197560.1:0-10461 GCA_029875015.1 Lepomis gibbosus
ATATTTCAGGTCATGGTCCCCACCGGGATAGAAAAACAAGAACACACACACACACACACACACACACACACACACACACTAATGCACAAAACACACTCATGGACATCTAGTGCATGATGTTGGCATACACTCAGTGACATCACATGTACGTATACATAAAGTATTAACACAAATACAGTAGGTACACATATTTATATAAAGCACATTTACTTTGAACACACACACAATTGCACAAGCACACATGTGAGATCTGAGATGAAAGGTCCAACTCACTCTTTCCTTCCTGTCTCTCTTTCTCTCTCTCACGCATACACACACACTCATGTTGGCATTCTGTCAGCGTTGACTCTGTTTCCATCATCTTTTCCTCAGACATTTGATGTAGGGCTTCTACATACACACATACACACACATACACAAGTACCAACCAGTGACATGCCGATGTGCCAGCAGACGTAGTCTGGACACTGTGGTAATGTAACAGGCCACTTTATTATGCATTAGTACCTTTTTCATTACACCCAAATGACATTTGGTAGGGTCCACTAATCAGTCTCGCGGGACCCCTACTGACTCCCCTAACCTATTCCACACGCACACACACACACACACACACACACACACACATTCAAGCATACATTCATATTTCTACACAGACAAATTAATTACTGGATGTGCTGCCTACATGTGCAAACGTGTCTTTGTAGGCAGACAGGGACACACACGCACACATACAGGACAGATGCATTATGCTGTGTGTATGCGTTTTAAGTTATTTTATTAAACCATAGCAGTTTTGAACTGTCCTCCTAAATCTGAAGTGCACCTACTGCAAACAATGAACAGACCCACAGAGGGGAAGGGGAGGGGGGACTTGGGATGGCTGGGGCCCCTGGGCTTGAGTCATTATCCAGGCCCTACCTATACCATGAAATGATCCATTACAACTACTCCATAAGAGAAATGCCATGCCAACAGGAAGGCTATGTTACTATATGCTACCATATGAAAACAGCAAGTAGATTCTGAACAGAGGGAGACAGAGAGAGCAATGTCGGACATTGTACACTGGAACAATGATCTGAGATTATGAGTAGGGAAATCAAAACAAAATCCAAGGTTACATTTGAACTTATCATGCCAACTACACAACAAGTCAGTAATATGGCCCAGAAACGCAGCAGCAGTCAAAATAATGTCCATAAAATCACACATTACCTTTTAGACAAGCTGTAATCTACATTATTCTTAGCAGTAAAGTTAGACTTCACCTTCCGAAGCTAGTCCCCTTCAAGCATCAGTTATCAGCCAGTTATTTACCCGCATCTTCTTCCAATGTGACAGCAGATGGAGCATCGAAGACCAAAAACATGTGCCAGTTTAGTATTTCTCACATGTGCCACTTTTACATGAATATCTTTTTGTTGTTTCTTTATTTTGCTCTGCTATGATATTTTCTGTTATCCGCCATGATGGCCCACCTGCAGGACCTTTACCCTCTAATTGGTTAACCCAAACCAATCAAGAAAGAGTGATTATTGCTTAATTATTAAGGAATGCACGAAATACTGGCATTTTGAAATATGTATTTCTCAACTTGAGTTAAATAATAAACAATATTTATAGCAACAACAAGTAAAACAGATGTAAAACAGAACAAGGGGAGCGGGTTGCTCTACGTAGGAGGTGGCTAGAAGCAGCAAGCAGCAAATATTGGCACACTGGCACCTGCTCAACGTACATCTGTCTACTGCAGAGTCTCCATCCTCAACCTGGAGGAGGAACTGTACAGGAGTGTATTAATGTTTAGTTAATAGTATACTGTTAGAATAACAATAATATATTAAATACTGATTTCATTATAATTTCATGTAGGCTAATAGTATACTTTTTTACCACGGTTGAATATCAAATCCAGTTACAGCTGTTTCATTTCTGTGGGATGTTTTTATTTATTTAATCCTTTTGCAAGAAAAAGGCTCTACATTGGTCTCTAATTTGTTAACGCTAAGTACTAACTTGTGAATAATCATATTGTTTGACATTTAATGATTTGCATGTCAATGTTTATTTAATGTCCCGCCCCATCCAGTCTGTGATTGGTCGGTTGGCGAAAAGTGACTGACAAGCATATCGGCTCTCTAACAAGTTGAACAACAAAAGGCACCGATACAGCTAACGTTAAATGTCCAGCGTGCCAAACTCAAACCTTTCGTATCTTCTCCCTGTTTTCTTGTCTGTCTGACCACTTCAGTTGCTGCCGACTTCTCTCTGTTTCTGTCACAGAGCTTCTGTCAGACTATGTTTTGAATGATAGCGGCAGGGCAGGGAGGGGGGTTACAGTAGGTTGTTGTCTTAAAAGTAACTCCCACACTGCTCATAAATCATATTTCTCATTCCACCTAAGCTTATCGGTTTTTACCGGCAAATGCGAGAGCCTGGTGTGGGCGGAGATAATGAGCAGACTGCAGCACACACAGAAGAGACCGTCACACACCTTTTCTCTTTTATTAAATCGCACACTTTTGCGGTTATGTAATCGCACATGATGACATCGCAATTAGATTAATCGTGCAGCCCTAGCTAGACCATACTGATTAGTTAGATATGTTTAAAAAAGTAGGTGCCAAAAACCTGTAATAGTTTTGTTAATTATGCTATATGTACATAGTGTAAAATCTTCATTTCTTGTATTATCTTAATATCTATTTAATGTCCCTGGTATATTCCAATTTGTTTGTATGAAATATGCAATGTTCTTTGTTCTGATAATAAAGGTTAAAAAACTTCTGTTTTTGTTTTGGTGACGTTATAATGATTATTATATGATTTTCTATTTACATTAACTCCAGCCTTGCACACACATATATGTAGAGAATAAGTCCATTCACAGACGCATTCCCTGCATGTTTTACCCATAGGAAGGTACATGCAGTATTTAAACACGCATTCCAGCAGTTTACTTTCATGCTTCACTACACCGCAGCTCTAATATCTACACGCAAGAGTGGAAGATTGAAAAGAAATAAAGCACACACATATGCTTCTCTATTGTATATACATAGAGGCATCTGCTCATATGCCAACATGCCCCCCATACCCCCACACCCCACAAAGACACAAGAAAGAAGAAATGTGTGGAGAGATTAGGTCGGTACGGTAGAGTAGAGAGTGTTGTTGCCTGTGCTGAGTACTGAGAGATTAGGTTTAGAGTTTCAACCTTGGGGCAACAGTGTGCAGTGAACATAGTGTGTGTGTGTGTGTGTGTGTGTGTGTGTGTGTTGCCCGAGGCCAGCAGTGTTATTGTACTGAGGCTGGGTGTATTGTTTCAACCCTGAAGTGTTTCTGTACACAGCGATCTGTTGACCCCTACCTGAAAGCTCTTAAAATTGTTTTCACCATCTAAAGCTTTGGCACGCTTTCCCATAATCATCTAGAGAGAATGCATCATTTTGAGGGCAATTTCACCAACAGCGAGGACCAAGGACATTCTCTTATTACACTTTTATTTCTCTTCACATCTATTTGTTGTTGTTATCATTAATTTTGTCTCTGTTACTAATGCCCATGCCTACTGACAGCAATATTAGCGCCCTATAATGTATTAGCTCTGTTGTCTCTTAACTTTGTTACCTTATCACTTACTTTACACATTACCTTTATTACTAATTACCTCTATCAGCTATTATCTTTATTACCTATTCCCAATGATGTAGTGTTTAATGAAAAGACAGATAACCAACCACATTTAGCTGGCCATCATCAGGCAGCATTTTCTATTAATGACTGCTTTTTAAGTCACCTTGAAGCTTTTTACCATTGATGAATTACAGTAAAATCATGAAAAATATTCTGTGTATCAGCCGCAAAATGGGCCATTACTCTTTTCTGTAAAATATAATGGCAGTTGAACTACATTTTGCTTGGTTTAACCCTCCTCACAGCTTTTAACGTTCTTTTTTTTTTAACCAAATGTTACCCTTAAGAACATAAATTACAGCTGTAAATTTAGTTGTGTGTCAACGGGACAGAGACAATGGCCACCCCCAGTCAATATAATCGCTATCTTTCCAGTCTGCCCAGAATGCCCTTTCTTTTTTGACTCACATAGTGCTATAGAGCTAATTTAATATTAGCTCTGCTCAATGGAGGTAGATGACCTTTGAGTCAGGGTACTTTTAAGTCTGCCATGGCCTGATCAACTAATGGTGTATGTATAGTCTAAGCAAGCAGCCGCAGAGAGCTTCATTTGCTACTTAATGGTGGCCGTTTAATCTAATTCTTTTCCCAATCTTAATTCCCGGTGTTTTTTTATCAGCAATGTTTTTCTAAGGCAAAAAATTCACTTTGTGTGGAGAAGAAGGCAGAAGTGGGAACCAGATGTACACTCTGTGTGTGTGTGTGTGTGTGTGTGTGTGTGTGTTTGTGCATGGGCCCCCATGGCTCAAAGGATAAGACATGGATAAAACAATGGTGTTTGCTGCTGGCACTAAAGGCTCATCATGGGCGGCCCCTCCTCAGCCGGCATACACCAACACAAACATGTACACAAAGAGAGCTACACACTCCAGCTGGGACGGTACCCAGTGACAGGCACTAGGACTCGCAGATGCCCAGGTGGTGCAGGAAACCCTGGAGCTACGCCCAGACTGGCATAGGAGAGACTGCTTACACACTTAAAAGAAATGAACGCACACACAGACACACTCACAGAATTACACACATATACAGTTACAACGGCTTACACACACCTATGAAGCTCATGAACCCGTGGACTGACACACACACACACACACAAAAGCACACCCTTGCTCACTCCCCACCTTCTCGCAATTAACACTGCTCCTATAGCTCGAGGCACAGAGGAAATGAGGTTTTGGTTTTGTAACTGTGTGTGTGAGAGAGGGAGAGAGAGTTGTAAGAGGGAGAGGGATTAAGGAGGAGGTGGGTGGAGGGTTATGGTTGGTGAAGGAAATATAATGTGTGGCATGGAACTATGTACTCAGGGTACGGTAATGAAAGTGAATGAGAGGTTGTGTGTGTCAGCGTATATGTGCGCCCGAATGTGTGCATTCCCGCGTGTGTGTGCAGACGTGCGCCCACGTTAAGTCGTTCCCCACCCATTCTCTCTCTAAGTATCATGTTCAGAGGCTGCAGTTCATTCCTGTCTGTCTGATTGTGTTGTTGTGCAGTCATGGCTAATTACCCTGATAGTCTGTTGACAGCGCTGAGACAATTAAACAGCCAAATGGAAAACAGGAGGGGGAACTTGTCTGAAATGTCCTCTCTGAGAGTTGAACTAAAGAGTGATTCATCTCCAACATGTGTTTATAATAGGAAATCGTTTACAGGCAAAAGGGATGGAGTTTGTTTAGCAAATTGTGGGACGCCTGCTCCGATGTTAGCTTCAGAGTCAAAGCGTTTGCTGTTTTCTTTGTGTTGCTGTTTGACTTGCATCTCAATGTATTCATCTCAAGCTTGTAGGAGACTGATTTATTCAACATTATCACAAACTCCTGTAGTCTAGTAATCTAGTGTTACCCAAGACATCATATCTGTTTAGTTGCCCAACAGAGGAACAGGCTAATACAACTTGCTTATGTAGGTTGCCTACAGGTGATTTTTAATACAGAAAATAAGATCTCAAAAAAAACATTTGTTATCTATGGACTCACAAGCACAGGCAATACATTTTAGTATTCCATGTATATATTTATGATACATTTTCACACTTTCATTGTAGTACAAATTGTAACTGTCATTACACTGAACACCTGCTCTGGTCATATAAATTTAATGATATTCTATTGCTAATGATGTCTGAATGTTTTGACTCCTTTGCTGCAGTCCCGCCGTAAATTGTTTACCTTTTTCTTTGCCTCACTAGCAGCATTGAAGATGATTCCTCCTCTGCCCTGAGTTTTCATCTAGTGCCAGCGGCAGGTCAGAGGATTCACTTGTTGGCTGAAGTATCTCAACATCTGCCAGTTAAAAACATTCATGCCCCCCTCAAGATGATTTGTAATCACTTCTCTGACCCTCTGAGTTTCCATCTAGCGCCATCAGCAGGTTATTTTTTATTTAATAGGTAGTCCTGATGAATAGCAAAATTAAATGAAATTCTCGTCATCCTAAACGGAACTTTTGCGCTAATTAGCAAATGTTAGCATGCTAACACACTAAACTCAGAGAGTAAACATGGAAGACATTATGCCCGCTAAACATCAGCATGTTAGCATTGTCATGCCTGTTAGCATGCTGATGTTAACATTTTGCTGTAGATTCTTATCTTGTGTTGCCTGATCTTACACCTATTGAGGTGACCAATTTGAGAAGTTTTTATTTTTTTTACAGTCAGTTGTGAGTGATCATAGTAATGTTACTTTAATCAAATCTTTTGGAGTATGATTATTTTTGCTGAACTATCAGCACCTCAGGTTACAGTCTTTGCGAAATTAGATTTAGAAGACTAGCATTGCCTGAAATATCCAAAAAATACACTCCTCCCATCTGCAGAATACATACAGTATATTTTCTTTATCAGCCTCCCTGTAATCCAGAAAACTGCCATGCTGTGTACATATAGAGCAGGTCTGTCCCATAGGTGATAGGAGCATCTATTATGTACACACATTACATACAAATGGAATTTACATATACATGATAAGGGAATTAAGAGGGCTAGGGGTTAGTGCTGCTTGGAGGCGGGGGGCAGGGCTGACAAGAGGTTTAAAGATGCATTATGGGATTCTCACTAATGATTTGAGGCATTTCTCCTTAGATAGCATGCATTTGATACAGACGGGGGAAACTAAGAGTGGGGATAACATGCAACAAAGGTTGTGAGCAGAATTTAAATCCATAACATCAGCTATAAATGGTACTACACATGTCAGCTGAACCACCACTTCACCCATGGGATTAAATAAATTGCAGGTATGTACACAAAGGTTCTCTGGGGCTAATGGTTGCCTATGGAAAACAATCTCTTCTCAACTTACTGCTCCCAGCATTATACAACATCCAGATTGATTTTGCTCCAGCATTTCAGAAGAATACAAATATTCTCAAATAATTCACAGCTTCAAAGTGCATTTCAGCCTCTAAGCACTGTGATGTGTGATCAGTCTTTGTGTCAAGAGCGCAGTCAACCCACGTCTCTAACTCAGTGAAATATACACAAGCAGGGCCGGCAGCAGGGCAAGCTTGGCACCAGAGTTGTCGCTGTAGACTGATTCCAGATTGGGTCTTCAGGGGTTGAAGGGGGTGATGGTGGATGGGTGGTGGTGGGGGTACAGTTTGGCAGGGTTGTTCACACACTTAGGGCCAGGCCTTGGGGTGTGTGTGCATCTGTGTGTGTGTCTGGCTCCTGGTGTGTGTTGGCAGGATGTGTGCTGGCAGCACCCCCGTCTGACACCACTACAGTTGGTCCCCTCTGTATATCCGTCACACCCCTTATTCTCCTGCTCCACAACCTGCCCTCCCTCTTCCTGCTTTCTTCCAGGGAGGAGGCCTGGGCGCCCTTCTTTACGCTTTTCATCTCCTCAAACCTTTCTTCCTCCTCCATCTCCTCCTCTATTGTCTGTCCATATCATATTTTCCATCATCTCTAAACCTGATTCTGCACATTTGAGTTTTGAAGGCCAGCACTGATATTTTCAGACTAAAGATATCATTATCCAATATTTTGTGTGGTTATAGCTGGCATTTAAATTAAAAATTAGTTCACAAAAAATATCACTGAACGATAAAATAATGAAACATAGTCTGCACAGAAAATAAAAGTTTATTGCAGGTTTTACAGGCTGTTTTCAGGCAGCTATGGTCAGAGAGGAACTGCCATCATATTGGCAGAGGATGCCAATATATGATATGTCATAAAAAAGCAATAACTGCCCGATGTAACTGCAGATCATATATCTGCCTAACTATAACCAGATCTGCACAACAGACACATTCTCCCTGTCTTTGTTTCTGCTTGGGAACTATGCCTGTGCACCAAAACGTTTCCATGAAACATCTATGAAGCCAAATTTTCTTTTGACTGGAACAAATTTTCTAGCAATATTTAAAGCTTCAAAAAATCACCAAAAGTGGAGATGGCAACAGCAAGTTCCTCCTTAACCCATTAGCCCTAACTTGCCTCTGACATCTTTGTTCCCTCTCTCTTACTCTTTTGTTCTACACTCAGGACAGTAGTCAGCCTGCTTCCCTGAGCAGTCTTTATTTTAGGAAGGCTGAGACGGCTCCAGTTTTAAGGAGACACCGGACAGGAGGCGCTAGATAAATCAGCCTTAGGCTAACAGGAGTACATTTTGTTCCTGAGGTGTGTGTGTTTGGTGTATGGGTGTTGTGTTGGTAAGGAGAGGGAGAGCATGGAGGACGAAAAGGAGGGGGGGGGGGGGTCTAAAACCAATAAAACTTCTCCGGCCGCCAAACAGCACATCTGTGCAAAAGTGAACTCAAAATTTACCGTGAAGACACATTCTTTCTTTCCTCTGTTCTGGCCTAAGTTGGTCCCGTTAACCCATCCACCCAACCCTCCAAAATCCAACTTCCCCCTCTCTCAAGACACCCCCACCCTTGTCCCCTCCTTCTGTGCCTCTCTGTGGCAGATGGGCACTGTGTGTGACAGCAGGGTCATTAGGTCACATCCACATGGGGCAGGGCTCTCCTTTTGTGTGTGTATGTGTGCATGTGTGTAATTTGACCTTTAGCATGCACACATGTATCTGAGGACTATTTTGTATGTGTGTATGTGTGTGTATGCTTAGGTACATGTATGTGTGTGTGTGTGTGTGTGTGTGTGTGTGTGTGTGTGTGTGTGTGTGTGTGTGCATGCACAAAAGCACAGATTTTTGGGCTACTTTCTGCTTTTTTAACATGTTCGTTTTCATGTTTTTATGTGTGTGCTGTTTGTTACATTTGTTTGTCACTGTATCTGTGGTGACTACTGTGAGTGTGCATCTCAAACTTTGTGCGTGTGTATAAAGAGGTATCCTTTGCAGCCATGTACAAGGGAAATGGTTTGTAACCTTAAGCAGCCCCTTTAAGCCTCACCATGCACATAGGTTTACACACACACACACACACACACACACACACTCCCCTGCTGTGCCTCCAGTCTCAGACATGATATGCGTGACTGTGTCTGTGTGGTACGGTCACGCATGTTTCCATGAGTGTCTGAGCATGTGTGTGTCTGAGAGTGTGTGTGGGTGAAAAGAGACACAGGCTGAATGGATGAGAGTATTTATATGTGTGAGTGTGTGTGACAGTGTGTATGTGTGAGCACCATTGTGTGTGAGACAGAAGCCTGAGGGCATGCTCATCAGCAGAGAGACACAGATTTGCATAATGAAATTCCCTCTATCGCACCACCGCAGAGGACAAAATAAAACAAGACCCTTAACAAACCCTTTAAACACCTAGGTGAATACAACAGAAGTACACACACACTTATCCTTTAGACCTTCGATTGTACCTCAAGCCTGCCAAGAGGCTTTGAAAGTTTGTTACTATAGGTACCATTGCTCTTGTTGTGTGTCTGAGTGCGTCCCTTCGCTTCTGCATGACGCTTGTTTTGCTCAATATGACAACGATAACAATGCTGTTCTACTTTGCAAATGGTCTTCTCTCCAGAACTGTATGTGAATAGCCTTTGTGGTGTATGTACCTGTGTGTGTGACTGAATCTTTTGATAACCCAGACAGACATGTGGAATCAGGAGCTCATCCGACCTTTCATGCCTGGATTTGTCTGAAAAAAGAAAAGAAATCTCATCACTATGACCCAGTCATTCAGTTGAAGAATCTGCTCCAGATTGCACATCATGTGAACGCCTCAGTCACGTCTGTCTGTCTGTGTGTGTGTGTGTGTATGTATATGTGGGTGAGAGAGGGAGAGAAGGTCTGTGCTTTCGTGCACCGTGGTGCTATCAGTGTATCTGTCAGGCGAGACGATAAAGGCAACCCGGGACCTTCACATGTGCAGGCCTGGCAGACAGGAAATCTCCCATCACCACCGTCCTCTGCCTGCCTGCCTGAATGTAATGATGTACACGCTTCAACTGCAGAGAGAGGAAGGGAGAAGAGGTGGCTGTGGTGGTGGTGGTGGTGGACAGGGGTTAACTGGTCGATAGAGGAGGGGAGGTGAAGGCATGGCAGGAGGCTGGGTGATGGAGGAAAAGGAGAAGGAGAGAGAGAAATCAGTTGTTTTGGACAAGCATCATTTTTCCTCCAAAGGACCCTAGCAGCTGGTGTGTGGAATGGTGAGTGGTGAGGAGGAGGGGAGGGAGGGAGGGAGGCACAGGCAAAAGAGAGGAGGAGAGAGAATGGAGGAGATGGGGATGCCGAGAAAGCACCGGGGAGGAAAAGCATCCTTTAGCTATTGTGGAGAAAACCTGAAGGGAGTAGAAGCGTGTGTGTGTGTGTGCGTGTGTGTGTGTGCGTGTGTGTGTGT
>JAPMOB010197564.1:0-11051 GCA_029875015.1 Lepomis gibbosus
AATGTATGACATCCTCTTGTGTTTCAATGTGTTTGTGTGTGTGTGTGTGTGTGTGTGTCTGTACACACAGGGGCAGTGTGCACACTCTTGCTTGTGTATATATATTTGTATATGTGTGTGTGTGTGTGTGTGTGTGTGTGTGTGTGAAGCTGTCAATTTGTCTTGCCCAGCTCCATCCAAAAACACAGACAGCCCATTGAGGCGTATGCTGCAGAGAAAAATAACAACTCCAGCTGACAAACACACTTTAGTCAGCGCGCAAACACACACCAGAGGGAAGAGGTTTTGCATTTAAATTGAAGATATAGTTTACTTTTTTTTACTTAATGTACTTTGTCTGTGTGAAATTGTCACTTGAGTTTTTGTTATAGTTGTTAATTCAAAGTATTGATTAATGCTGCATTAAATATGAGACAGACTGTCCCTGAAGGGGGAGTGGGGCTGTAGTTGCACCAGCATGAATGAATCTGGACCACATTAAGCTGCAGAAGGTGGCATTTAGTTCCCATAAATACTGTCCTTCTGTCTGTTTATCATGTTGCTGTCAGGGGGTCAAGTAGTGCCATTAAGGTCATGTGAAGCCAAGCAGTATCACTGTGTGTTGTCTTGCTTATAAGCTGCAATAAACCATTAAGGACCTAACTTCCTTCTAGGCTAATAATTTTTTTCACATTGTCAGCAATCAGATGGCACTCACTGCCTTATACACAGAGCATGTAGCAGATCGATCTGTGGGCAAACTCTCTTATCCAGTGTACTAAACACTAAAAAAAATGTTGGCAAAATGGACACCGATGATTTATATAACAGGCATTTTATTGCCAACACTGAATCAGTGAGATGTAATAAGGATTTGACTTTTTTTCTGCATGGCTGATGTCTTTTTTAAGTAAATGTGATACATGCATACAAAGCTAGCAGGTGGAACGTGAAGGCCAAAAGTTCATTAAATTACGTTGACTTTCCTTCACAACATCAAAGAAATGTAGCCTTCAGTGGCAAGGTTCACTCTGCAGCAACAGCGTGGGAAAATGTCAAGAGCAAGAAGATTGTGCATGAAGGCTATATCAAAGCCCTAATGCACAGTTGTATTATGCATGTGAAGTTGCTCCCTGCATATGTTATTGTTCTCAAAGAAGCTAGAATGAGAAACTTTAACCTTTAGTTGAAGTCAAGTTGTAGTGTTTGCTTCCCAATCACCTGAAAAATTAAACCGAGTTTGGAGTAGCACTGACATATTTTCTGCTAGTGCTGCATTGATCTCTATCTGATGTTTCACCACCTTTTTCCTAGAAGGGCCTGTAGTTATTTTTTTATTGGATGTTAACCAATGCAGTGTACTCTACACTCTGTAGCAACTATACACGGTTTAATTTGACCTAAAGTACTGATGTCAGACAAAAATACAGGTGCATTATGATGAGTAGCATTTTTATGATGATTTCACTTTAATACTGCATACATTTATGTAAAGTTTCCTTCCTTAGGAACATGACAACAAATCCTGGGAAGAACATACAGTGAATATAAATGATAAATTCAGATATTAATCTTTCCACTATGGTCTGTTCTTCTTCTCCCCTTTATCTTTCCACCTATTGCTGCTTGCCTCTCTAACCTTCTGTCTACCGCTCTCCTCCTCTCTATTTCTGTCTATTTGACACTCTTTATGTTCCTCTTACTCTCTCTCTCGCTCTCTGCTCCTTACTCCACAGCAGCAGGAAAAAGCTGCGAACATGAAATAAATTATGAATCACTTCTATAGGCAGCTACACCTGTAGTGAACTACTCTGCAGTGAATGATGAAAACAAAAGCAATAAATCAAGGCAAATCCACAAGTCGGAGACAATAGTCCTGCAGAAATATTCCATACTCATCTCTATATTGAGAGCTGTGCCGCTGAAATAACCTAAATCCCTCATGATTTCTGATAGGTTCAATAGTCTAATGTTACAAACCAGGAAGGCTGGTTTTGCTAAAATTGCTTGTCACCAAAAGAAGAATCAGACACTAGTCACAGAACTCCCACTTTTATAATACTTATGTGCACTTTGAAGTGTTCCACCTAATTTGGCATTGTGCAAGGTCAAATGACCATAAATCTGTAACGATTTCTCAAACCATGTACTGTAGAAAATGTGATTTTTATCATTGGTTAACTTATTTTAGGATGTGCTGTATCATCTAACAAACTATTTCAGCAGTCTTGAAATTAAATTAAAAATGCTCCTCTCAGTTTTAAAAAACAAAACACATCCATGTGTTAAAAACACATCCAACCTATTTTAACTATTCTAAATGCATTCTGCTCCTACAATACTGAGGTTTTCAGGAGAGGCCAGGTATGAATATTAAATTCATCAGAGGCTGGCAGTGTTTGTGGATTGTAAACACATCTGTCACTACTGTTTAATTGGTAAACAAGTCTGACCGCTTTCTGTTTGTTTGTAAACAACCATGTCCCTGCATGATATGAAAGGTCATTAAAACAACCTGTCTACTACTCTTTCTACTCTGTCTGAGCTGTCTGCACCACAGGCACTTTTCATTTACATTTAAATTATAGGTCCACAGATAATGGTGTTAACCACTGTCATTTGCAGTGAAGCAAACTTAATTTCTTTAGATCATCAGCATGGCAAGCACAAAGCCCAGTCATTTGACCTTAAAGGCAAGTATTTGGGCGGAAGCAGAGGAGGATGATACAGAAGAGACTGATGTGTTTTAGCAAAGAGATGGGGATGTGAGGAGTTTAGGACATGAGCAACAAATTCATTGTGGTGTTTAGACCAAAGTCAAAAAGTTATTCTGCTGTTGTTTAGCAAAGAGGGAGAGTAGTCCAGGCCAGGTGGAAGGATGACGATGCGCCAGCAGGGAAGGAGGAGCTCACCAGCCAGTAGTAGCAGAGCATAGCAGCAGGTATGGTGGATTGAGTTCTTTCCAAATAAGTTTCATGTAAACCTTTGCTCCCAAGAAAACCATGTTCCAAGAGTTTTTGTGATCGTTTTTGGTGGACCTGTTTCTTTTAGTATGCCCCTACTTAATATCTTTTTTAGAGCTCTCAGCCAAAAGTTGATAAATAGCCCATACCTACTGTAGATAGCCAAGATAGATTAGTGATCATGGCAGCAGCCTGTACTCAAAAAGTAGTAATTGCAATGAGTAGTAAGAATAGAAATGTCTTATTAAAGGACTAATTTGCCTTTATGTTATATATTAGAGCAAAATGTTGTTAAAAGGACCTGTGAAAAACATTAGATTCTAGTGTTTAATGTTGACAAGTTTACTGCTGTTTAGCTGTCATAGCTGTACTGGAAATATTACAAAGTCAGGGCATACATTACATGTCAAATGCTGATTAATAAGGAGGAAGGAAAATGCCAACAAAAAGGCCCAGAAATTTACTGTAAAAGTGTGTTGTACATAACTGTCACAGTTTGTGTTTTATGGTAGTTTTTTCTGTTTTTTTTATTTCTCCATTTGGATTTGGGAAAAAACTGATTTTACTCTATACATTTTACCAACAAATGATGACTGATGAGAAAATAAGTCTGTGATCCAGGTCCACTGTAATAATAGTCCTTCTGTCGCACAGGAAACCAAACAGAGGGAATGTAGTTTCTTACCCCAGGGCTCAGGCCAATTTAAAACATATTAGTGCTCTTGTCGTGTTGGGACCCAAACTGAGAAAATGTAGTTGCTCAGCCTAAGACGCAGGCCAGATAAAATATCCCGGAACAAACAGGATTAGGAAGCATCCATCAACCAGCAAAATTCAGTTCATTCTCTCTAGTTGTGGTACAGACAATGCTTTTGTATCCTCAAATATCCTCAACCTTGAACTACTGTTATTTAAATACAGTGTCAGTTATAATCCAATTCAGTGGATGCAAAGAGACTACTTGAAATGTGTTTGTATTTCTGTGTGCATGTCAATCCCCTGGGAAGAATCCATAATGAATAACAGGACAGAAACAGCACGAGAGTCTGTCAACACTGAACTGTTTGTGTGTCTGAGAGTTTTACTGTGTGTGCACAGGCAAAATTGCAGCATATTTTATAAGCCGATGTATTGTTTCGTTTTGTGTGTGTGTGTGTGTGTGTGTGTGTATGTATGTGTATGTATGTGTATGTCAGAGTGGCAGTGATCCATTGACCTGACAGCTCTTCCTGAGGGAGTGCACACATCCCTGTCATTACTGCAGTACCCACTGCTGATTGACTGCTTTCAGGAGACGTCAGTCAGTCAGTCAGTCAGTCAGTCAGTCAGTCAGTCAGTCAGCCAGTCTGTTGATTTCAGGCTAAAGTCAACACACTTGAGTGGTGCTGACAATACTGACTGGCCATTGATGATTTATGAAGACGATTTTATTATCACAGTTTTACTCCACAAAGTTATTGGCCTACCTGTAGAATCTGAATTTCTAACTATGGCATCATGGTGCAGTTAGATGCTGCACATCTGAAAAACATTCAATAAATTCTGTGCTTTGGTAGAAGCCAACAGTTAATCAGTAATTCCATGCTCCACCAGTCATCAAAAACTGCCAGATGGGACTATAAAAATGCCAATCAAATGCCATTTCAATCCATGTGTCATTTTTTGTGTATCCTACAAGAATAATTATATTTAAGAATCTTCTTCTCTTAGCAGTTGCCAGTGCAGTATTTTTTTCTCTGGCATTAGTAATCATTAAATATCAGTAACTCTTAACAGTAATAACAGGATTTCTATTTTTTACTGCAGATGACAGTGCTCTGCTCTAACATGGTTTCTCCCCCATTTAAGGATTTTATTACTTTTTTGTTATTGATTTGCAAACTATAAACCAACATTATTTGTACCAACATAATACAGCTGTGGTATGCTTTTGCGCCTGTTTGAAGTGTCTCGTGATGGACACAGACATGAATGAAGAGAACTTCATATTGGCTGATAGAGACAGCTTTATTTCTACATTACACACCTACTGTGTTGAAAAAATAACGTTTTCACGCTGGAGAGAAACATGGAGTCAGAAATAGTGCAGCTCTCAACAAACACAGTAAGAACTCAGACATTTAAACTTTATTCTTTAAAATGTTCTGATCAACAGCTTATGACACAAGCTATTAAGCACATGAACACACACACATACACACACACACACACACAGTGTTTTTGAACTCCAGCCTTGTAAGGATTGTTCTGCTCAGCACCTTCACATCTGATTAATTGACTTGTCAGCACAGTATTTTTATCCTGCTCCCCTGTGTATGTGTGTGTGTGTGTGTGGGGGGGGGGGCTGCATGCTTATGCATGTGTGTCTGCAGTCCTTCCCAGTGTCCTCTCTGTACTGGTGTTACTCTCTAGGCATTATGGCAACCCAGCCTATATGAGAGTTTTTGTGTCCTAGTACGCACATGAGCCAGTGTGTGTATACGTTGGTGGGCAGACCTAGGGGGATTTTCCTGCTTTGTGCTGGACTCTGATTGGTGGCCAGCAGCTGTGGGCTCTTCCTGGTCTCTTCCTGTCCTAAAGGTGTGTGTGTGTGTGTGTATGTGAAGGAGACAGACAGAGAGACAGTAGAGGGAAAGAGGCTGGGAACTGGACAGGGACAGAGTGAGTGAAAATGAATTATTTAAGGATTACTTGTATTTGTCACTGTGCAAAACCACTGACAAATACAAATGTAATATGTAGTTTGTTCTTGGGGAATTAAAAGGGCACTCCATCAATTTCACCTGTCAGTTTCCTTGTCACAAGCAGTACTACTAAAATTGTTTTCTCTCTTTAAACATATTCAATAATGCTAATACAGGTATCAGAAATTAAAATCAAGGTGACAGTAAGTGTTTTTTTAACATGCCAGATAGCTTGCCTGTTATGTAGCTTACACAAATGTAACCATTAAATTCATAATAGTTTTAAGCTTTTTCTGGTAAGGACAAGTAAGTGAAAAACAGATCAAGCATAATTACAAGTTGCTTGTCCAAATATACAAATTAATAAACTTGCAGGATATAAATGTTACAGCAGCAGCATGTGATGCACATTCAGACACAACGGGGAACAGGTCTGAAAAGCCTGGTCTGAAAACCACACTATGCACATAAGTTTCACTGATCAAAAAGCTTTGAAGAAAACTGAAATTAGCTAATACATTAACCCAGCACCATTTGACTGTAGGCCAGGCTCATTTATTCATTTGCTATCGCAAACTGAAATTTTGTGATGGCCTTCAATTCAGGCTAAGGCTTCTCCACACTACTGCATTTTCAGATTAAAACGAAGACCTTGTGCTATGTTTGCACCATCTGTCCAGACTAAAACGGCAAAAACGAAGACCTAAAATGGAGAAGTTTGGATACGCTGCCGACCCCGTTTTTCATTTCGAAACTCCGGAGGGCATTTTAAGGAAGACAGTCAAAAACGGACGACTTTAGAAACGATGACTCAGACGCTCAGCTCTCTGATTGGGTCTTATAAGTCATGCAAAGCAGAAAAACAATGCTACTGACAGCATTTTTGAGTTGGTATTTTTTAGGCCTATCTGCTTAAACTTGTAGGCTACTGTCCATGTCAGTGCTTACTGTGCAACAGCTCTGTCGTTTTTCACTGCCGTGTTGCTTTCAGTAACAGTCCCAGTTCGTTATTGTTGACTGAAAAAAAAACTGGTCTGCTTTTTCGTCTGCCTTTCTTTATTCTTTCGCGAAATCTTCTGTAACTATGGAATAGACCATCTGCATCATGTTTACACTGGCATGCGCATGCCCAGTGTACCTGAACAGCCAATAGTGCTGTAAAGTGTGCGTTTTCAGTCATTTAATGTAGACGAAGATCAACTCTTATACGCAGCAAAACGCTGGTGTGGACGGAGATCATATTCGTTTTAATTCTCCGTTTGTAAACTAAAACGGAGTAGTGTAGGTGGGGCCTAAGCCACTGGGCTTGCTACCAAATTTGCCACAAGTTGACATAGCTGACTGTTCATTTACATTCAATTACTGTTAGCAAAAGTATATTCTTGGTTAACATTATGACAGTTAGCTAACTTATTGAGGCATAAATAGAAGGGTTGGTTGTATTCTTCCAACCTAATTTGTATCCATAAGGCATCTCTTAATCTCCTGTTACTATAGTGCAAATTTCTTAATAGATCAAACCAAATCCTCTTTAGGCTGAAACATGTTCTCATTAAATCGCTGTTGCATCAGCTGCGATTCTGGAAATCTGCACCCATCAATCAGCGACAGGGATCTGATAATAATACATCCTTGAGCAGTGCTCGTGAAAGTGACTTCAGTGTTACAACAATCCCCTGATACGGCCGTAATAACTATACGTAGCTCCCAAAGAGTTTGAGGTTATTGTTTTTATTTTGCAATTAACTGACCATTGAAACTTGGCCGACTAAGATTGCTCTCAGTCATTAGTAGACTACAAATTAACACTGTTCTCAAGGAGCTTTTAAACTCTGAAAATTATATCATCATATATTATATCATCATAGATCATGTTATCTCAGCTGTGGCTTGAAGATTATATTTTCATATTTTCAACAGAAAGCCTGAGTTACAAACTGGGGTGGAGTTTGTAAGGCAGATACCAGTCAGGGAGGGTCTAATGAAAGATGTTACTGAGTTGAGAGCTTGATCCAGATTAATTACATTTCCTTATACCAGAGAAACTGTTTTGCGTCAGTGGCCAGTTATGTTATTTCCACCTCAAGGAAAGAAATCAAGCATAGTGATAGTTCAGGGAGGCTACAAAGTCAAGCTCCGCTTATTCCAGCATACACTTCAGCAGCACATCAGCTGATAGCTCAGCTGATTCCTCTCTTAGCATTCATTCAAATCCCAGACAAGGCAACTATTTAAGATGCCGTAGCCTACACGCCTGTCCTCGCTGCTTCCTGTGCAAAGCTCATAACCCACCACTGCCCCAGCTCCACCTTTCAGGCCTGTATCTGATAGGGATGCACAATAATTATAGATCCGATAGTATTGGCTGATCGGACATATCTCTTTATCGGAAGCATATCGTGGAATTAATGTGGCCAAGTAAATCAAACATACTAACATGAGCTGTTGCACTGTTGATTAACCAATTAACCTCTTCTACATGATATACTCGTTTAATGGATGTATTGACTAGTTGTCTTTTACTCTTGAGGTTTTATTGCACATACTGCAGTGGCTTGGAGTTACCTTCATTTCAATGTGTCCATGACCTATCTCTGCACTTGCCACTGTTCGTGCATGTGAGCCCGCATGTATGTGTTTGTGTGCACAAGGCAACACAGAGCAACAGAGTCTGCATCCTAATAATAAACTGTATGGTCTTCAGCCCCAGGCCCGTTTAACACCATGCTATAGTGCCCATCTAGTATCTGATTAAAAATGCATATTTTTGAATTGCATTCCTGCTCTGTTCTGTACAGAGGTTCTTTACTGCAGCTCTGTGTCTCGGGCTTTCAATGTATGCATATGGATGGGCAGGGAGGTGCTCTCCCTACCTAATGTCTTTTCCACATGGGCACATGGAAGGGCAGAGAGGTGTGCTCTACCCCCCTCATGGATTTCCACATAGGTGTGTGGATGGGCCAGGAGATCCTAGAACAGAGCCATACTGCCAAATACAATTTTGCAATATCAATCTTTGATGAAAGTTGTCCTGACTGTGTTATTAGTCCATCAGTCCCTTTTATGTGATTGTTGAATGATTATTCAAAATCATATTGTGATTATTGTAATAGATATGCAATATATGAGTCACTATTTTAGTGGGGATGGTAATTTTTGCATTTCATTTCATCTAAAAAAAATAAATAAATAATGATGATGTGATTTTTGCTGGATTCTGTACCAAACAAGCATGTTCCCTCATGGCATCTTTGTAGCACCACAATGCTTCATTTATAATGGTATGTTGTGACACATTTTGCATTTGTCAAAAAAATTGCAGTTCTTGTGATCTGGATGTAGGAGTTGGCTATATTGTGATTTTGTAAATATTTAAAGTAATATTCAGTCTGATACTTTGGAAAATGTGCAGCATCACATCTTTGGTTGTGAGTTGCTTTTTGCTTTTAATCCTTTCTCAAGCTCTGTCACTTCACCTCTGCTGAGTCAGTATGAAGTGGTGGCGACATGGACTGAAACATTTAATCATGTTCGGTAAATAATGTCAACAGTTCTATGATGTACAGTGGGTGGTACACGTTAAGGCTCAAATCTGCAAGTCAACTTGAGGAGGAAATCATCTTCTCCAGTGTTGTAGTGTCCCAGAGCTGGCAATAAATGTTACTAAAGACTGATAAGGCCCTTTAAAGTGTATATATACAAATTTAATGTGATTATTAATCATCGTCTCAATCAATGGCAAAAGTTGCTACTAAATACTTATTTTCTCTGGCTCTGACTGCAGACACAGTAGGCAGCAATTTCCACCATGCAGCACTGGCAGAGATCACCGTCGTTAGACTATTAAAAACAATAAACATCTGGTTTTCTGTATACCACATATTGCCACAATGTGTTGCACGATTAGCTAATTAAAAACATCTCTATACACACACACACACACACACACAAGCTTTGATACAAACACTGTCAGACTTGCTTGACTACATACACATTTAGCGGAATTAACATGCACACATACACTCACACATTAAATATAGACAAACATTAAAGAGTTTGAGGAAATTAAGAGAAACACATAAAGAACTTTAAAACTTCAATTCCCAACCTCCCACTGGGGCAATCCTAGCTCTTTTCTTGCCTTCAGAACCAATCAGGAAAGAGCCAAATGAGCTTCAGTCATCAGAGGACTGACTGATTGGTTTGGGGCTTAGAGGGTAAGATAGGCACACTCAAAGAAACACATTTATTTGAAAACAACAAGCAAGACAGTTTGGCACCACATGTTGAAAAAGTTTGTTTACACTGGCTGATATTCAGACTGATGTGGCTGAATATCTGCTGAGTCACATGAGTACATTTTACAGATATAGCTATATAAACTCCAGCAGGCTCAGACTCCGACTCCGACTGCAACTGCTAATTTGTCTGCATTCACAACCCATACAGTAGCTCTCTGCAGTTTGTGCCACTGGGGCACTCATCTTCATCATAAAGTTTGATGTTTTTACTGTGTGACATGCATCCACTAAAAAGTGCCTAAGTAAACTGACAGCATTTTTTTTAATCTGGAAAAACTGTAACAATAACACCTTGAAACTACTTCTGCATCTACTAGTCCTACTAATATTAATCTCACTCAGCAAGGCATGGTATATTATCTATGCAGTTTAAGTTGCAGAGCAGAGCAATGAAATATTACCATATGCACTGAAAAATAGCTGCAGTATTTTTGCAGCTCACAGGCATATCCCTTTTTAAGGTTACTATCACAGTTCTCTTGCTGTGAAATACAAGATGTTGATTTTGGTTTGTTTGCTATCTGCCAAATATAATAACGTAGACTTTGGGCTTCATAATTTGTAAGGCCCCCTTTAACAAGGCAACTTTTATGTTTTATAGCTCATGCCTGACAGCAGCACATGTAGATTTCCGCTAAAGAATGAATAGTTCCAGGATTAATCTTCACAAAACAATAGTAAATAAAGACTATCAGGTCATGCAAGTAGCAGAATGCAGCACATATACCATGTGCATTATAACGGTATATTGAATTCCAAGATATTAAAATTATATTGAACATATTTCAGCATTCACCACCATAAGTCAACATATACTTTGGGTATCACTTACTTACAAAATTTCAGTCTTGATACACAAGTGTACCCTATTCTATAAACCAATTCATCTTCTAATTGTGCATGTATAGCTAAATAGCAACAATTATGTGTGTGTCTGTGTGTGTCTGTGTGTGTTCCCTTGCAAGATGATGGTGAAACCTCAGGAAGAGATTAATGTGCCAGAGACTCCTTAACAAAAGCAATATGCAATATGGGAAACACCCTAGTGTGAGTGAGTGAGTGAGTGAGTGAGTGAGTGAGTGAGTGAGTGAGTGAGTGAGTGAGTGAGTGAGTGAGTGAGTGAG
>JAPMOB010197567.1:0-26455 GCA_029875015.1 Lepomis gibbosus
AAGTAAAGCGTTATAAATACTACTCCCGTTTTAAATCGATGGCGTAGGTTACGGTGTAGGCTACGGGGCTACACAGAGGCTACGCAAAGGCCTCGCAATGCCTCCGAGCCGACCAGAAGTACCCAGCGCTTTGAAGTAACTTTTACTAGCGGCCAAAACGGTGGCTGTAACACAGTGAATCAATATATTTGACCGTTACAACCCGACCGAAATGACTCGTTTCGCTATCAGAATGTGACCCATTTGCTCTGTAACATTTGAAAAGGCTACACCAGCTGCTCGTATAAAATTTTACCCCCATTTACGTTAGCGGACGGCTAAACCTGAAGTTAGCCTGCTACTGCCTACTGACTATCGTTCAGGGGTTTCATCACAGAATGAAGGACACACCTACACACAATATAAATGCATGGCTACGTGGACCCTACGCAAGAGTATTAACGGGCCTTAAGGAACGAATGAGGGAGGGCTGTGTCTGTGTGTCTGTGTGTGTGGTTGCTGCTACATTATACATTTATATTGTGTTTATCACATCACTTTAACCACACAATGCACAAGATGAAGAGCTTGTGGACATGATGTCATGTGCATCCTCAAAACCTAAATCTTCTGAATGTCTACTTTAATCTTCTTCAAAAATATTTCCATCTCACACCCGCAGCACAGGTAAGCATATCAATGTCCTGATAATAATACAGTTGTATAACTACACTCAAAATCACAATGTGCTGTACGACACACACAATTAAAGTAAGAACTTGACAGGTTGAAAGCTAAGTCTGAGTCTCCTGGCATACTTCTGAGAGCTCTGACTGTAAACCGCCTGAGATTTTCTAAAATAGAACAACTTCTGAAAAGGAGTCTTTGTCCTGTTCAAATGTAAGCATATAGAGAAGCCAAAATTAGTCAGGTAGTATCCTAGCCAACAGAGCTGGAGTAGACGGGCTGGCAGATCTTCTCATTGTGAACATTATTGTATTTTGCTCTTAGACATTGTGGACTACCTCACAGCAGAGAGCTGGTGTCAGTTTCAGCTTCCATCATGCTGAATTGCATTACAGTTTTCACTTTCTTACAGTACTTTGTCTCAAGACCTATAGGCAGCAGAGGGCAAGAGGCAGTAAAACATCATTTCCATATGAAATTCAATAGCTCTAACATAATGAAAGCCAAATATTTGACAGTTAACTTTAACCACTTTTAGGAGCACATGAAGTCAGGAGTCTAAGCTTACCTAGCTGAACAAAATGTTAACATGATAGCAAAACAGTGCTGCGCATATTGAGTACATACAAAACCTGAGAGCTCAAGTTTCTGCTTTGACTGTAAAAAAGGAAAGCAAGAAAAGGCAGATAGACAGTGTGAGATATTGGGAGAGGGGAGTGCAGAGAAGGCTAGGGATAAGAGTCAAGCATCAGGAGGACAGCAGTATCGGGGAGTGTAAAAGTGATTACACTGTCTCCATGCTCTCTTCCTCTCTGTCTACTGCCTTTTCCTATTTCATTTTCTCCCTCCTCCCTCCTCCCTCCATCCTCCTTCTCCCAGGCTCAGAATACAAAGCGCCTGGCACCATCACATCGTTTTCCTCATCTTAGTGCCAAGCCACAGCAGAGCACACCAGCGAGCTCGCACCCTCTGCACCATCCTGCCACCACAGAAGAAGCAGATAGGGGCAGAGATTAGCATGTATGAATGCTCCCTTTTATCTCTTCTTTTGACATAAACTCATTACAGTCTCGCTCAATCTCTCGTTTTTCCCCCCCTAGATTGTAGCGCCAGAGAGACACAGACGGAGGCAGATGAAGATTATGTTCCTTTACTCACATCTAGGAGCTTTAAATATTTGATTTTTAAACATCCTGGAAAAAAAACTTGGTAATAACAACTTAGCAAAATGATTTATGCTCACCGGGGGTAAGAATGAATGCAGTTCAGAAAGGCAGGCAGGGAGGAGCCAGGGTTAAAGACATGGTCGAATGCGTGATTTCCATTTTGCGTCCCTTGCATTATCCATTAAATAAATAGCCCGGGGAAAATGGAAGTTCGTGCAGCTCGTTTTGGCAGCAGCGCCGTGCATAACGAACAGGTGATGTTGGGGTGTGTGAGATCGCCATGCTATCAGCACCAGTTGCACAAGCTCATAGTGATTATAAGCAGTGCCAGTGAGGTGGGGCGGGATAGAGAGCAGGTTGTCGCTAAAAGAAAAGGTGAAAAATGACCCACTGCAGAATGTCACAGGGGCTAAAACGACACAGAATGGCTAAAGTGTAGCCAGCGGTTGCCTGGGGTTGGGCTGTGACCCAGAAATCAACAGACCCTCAATGAGAAACAAGGAGGCCCCATCACAGAAGCTAAACTGACCCGCGCAACAGGAAAACACCTCCTTTTCCTCCCCCGACAGCGGAGAGGTAACCCCATCTGGGAAGTTGGATTGAGGGTGCAAGATAATATGAAGTGTAACGGAGAGCTGTGGCGTCTGAGGAGCTGCTGACAACGTGCTAATGTTTTAGACTGTCAGCTCTCTGTGAGCAAAGACGGATGGTTTTAGAAATAGAATGTAATTACAGGGCAGAACCTCATTGTCGGGGTTAGGACAATGCGCATAGTGTAGTGGAGGTTTCTTTTTTTTCTCACTGCTAAAAAAGGCTCTGCTGAAATCCCAAAGTGAGACTGAGCACAACTGACACAAACCACCATGCAAATGGTGTGTCTTTTTTAAATAATTTGAAACAAAAGATTTAGTTCATTCACCATATTATACCATATTTACCATAAGAATTGTCTTTTGCATTTTAAATTGTGTTTTTGGTGATTTCTAGGTAAGGACAATTTCCTTATACAGCGATCCTCGTCCTTGTAATTGGTGGAGGCGTCACATTTTCAGTTGCTCTCTGTGCAGGAGATCAATAAGAAGTGCTGGGGTACAAACAAGGTTGTGATCCCTCACTGGCTCACAACCTCTTTATTTTGATGTTATGATGCCTTTAACCGAAAAAGAGTTTGGTCTCATGCACAAAATACAGTTCTTTCAACACCAGTCTCATTATTTTATGTGATTTTGTACACACTAGTCATATCTTTATATATATATTGATATCAGATATTAATATTGTGACAAGCATTTCAACCCGCGCTCAGCCCCATGACACAAAGTCACACCGCTGTTTTAAGCCAGATATTTTGCCTACTGCCATAGTTCCAGATAAATTGGTTATTTTAAAGAACTGACGCCTCAATTTAATACTTTACCTCCAGTGTGGTTAAGCCTAGGATCTGAGCTAGAAGACTGACTGAACGGCTCTTACACTTGAACAGCTATAGATTAACAGTTATCTAAATAAGGGATGTAGCACACATACTTTTACGAGCAGGTCTGTGGTGTATTTATGTACGGCACTACAGAGTCACAGCCCATGCAGCTGTTTGCCTGTATCAGTCCAATAACGAATGTTCTAATTCTCGCCAAAGCCCGTCTGATTACTAAGCCAGCACCATAACCCGATCTCATGTGAGCAGGTGATTGCATGTAGGCAGTTCCCTAGCACATTGCCACAGAGATGGTAAATGAGGTGTTCAGTGGGGAGGGGACACAGGCTTGATGATTCATGTTATCAATCAGAGGGATATTTTTCAATATTTCACGTTGATGTAATCGTCCTAAAAACACATTAACATTGAGGGAGTACTCCGCAGAGAGATAATGGCTGGATATTTGCGCTGTTATTGAGTCAAACTCTGCCAGGCTTGAATGACGGATGTGCTTTACATACAGAGTGAGGCTGTCGTTTGAATAAATACGGTCCGTCCGAATCCCAATTAGAAAATAAATAAATAGAGTGTAAAGACAATGATGAGGAGGGGCTTGGTGTGCACGATCACTCAAGAGAACACACATCCAAAGAAAAGAAGCAAACCACAACGAAATGCATATTAGTGCCATTCATATTCATGACAGTTGAATGGAGGCCATTATGAACCAATTTCAATCACATTTGCATTCACATTACAGGCCTGTAATACAACAGTCAACCTATAGAATAAATGGCGGTGACGCAAAAGTAAACTGTGCAAACAACTAGCAAGGGTTTAACACAGTACATTATAAGAGTATTTGCTGCACTGACTACCTGTATATGGCTATGTAACAAATATATCACTTACATTTATAGTATGTGTGTGTTTGTCTGCAAAAGTGCGTATATATTCATGTATACATGTTTGTGATGGTATGTCTTCTTGAGTGTCTGTCTGCATGTGCGTGTGAGGCTCAAAAGAGCTCTTCTAAAGGGCCATTTTTGCTATAATGTGCATCCAAGAGGTCATCAGGTAGAGCTAGAAACACGCACTGGCACTCGATTGCCAGAAGTAAAAGCTTTGTGGGTGAGGGGGAAATCCCTCATGCTGGATTTACGCCTTGCTGACCGTGTTTAAAAGCCAGTTGGATACAAGAAAGAGAGAAGAAACATAAGAGCAAAAACAGGGCGGTGAAAGAGAATATTCACTGCTGCTGTTGCTGGGCTGAGTGGAAAATAATATGATGTAATAAATGGTAGGTCAGAACTAGACCTGCCCACGACAGCCACTGAGTCTGTGCATGCATACATACGTGCATTCCAGTGCATGTGTGTGTGTGTGTGTGTTAAAGTCTCTCCATTAGCGCTCATATAACATTTGGTTGCACAGACAAAGCACAGAATCATCAATGAGGACCACTGAGGTGATAGTGGGGTGAAACCTTGACAATATGAGTCTAATTACACACAGTTGTCTCAGAAAGGCCATAAATCAATGCTTGTGGTGACTCCTAAACAACAAAATCAATACAGTTGCATCTCAATGGCCATAATGAGAATGTGGTTGAAGGCAGAGATTTTAAATCAGCCACATATTGGCTCATTCCAGTGAGCTAAAGCTCAGTAAGGTGTGAAACGCATGTTAAATTACATGATGATTAAAACAAATCTGCTACATTTTGAATGTGTAATTCTAACAAGATGCAGTCTTGTAATCAAAGTAAAATAGCACAACAACATTTCATTTTGATTAATAGAGTAATAATTAAAACCTTTTCTTGCTACTGCCTATTGTGATAGGGAGTGGTTATTAATGACTGTGGTATAAGGGCTGAGCCAGACAGAGAGTCAATGTGAAGAAAAGCGTGACTCCACGTGTACGAGCAACATGTCAACTGGTGGGGGCCCTGAACTCTCATTTGTGTTAATCAAACTTCTCTAAATTGTTTGTATAATGAAATTATGGCTGGCAGGGAGGCCTGGGGGACATCAATTAAGCAGATAAGCAAATGAAAATAAATCACTTTTTATCAAATGTGCGGCTGCCCGCCTGTGTGTCCGGTAAACACAGGAAAAACAGGAAGTGATTTTGTTCAGAGATTTGAGGGTCCATAAATCCCAGTGACAAGCAATCATGATCACTGCTCTGTTTGTAGAGCCCTGGGAAATCATGGGATGACAGCAAAAACATTACTTCCTCTTCAGAACTAAAGAAAAAAGACATAACATATTTGGTAATGACACATTGTTCATTTTGGCACCCGATTTTGATTTAGTTTTCTCAGTCTTTAGATGAAAAGTAATACTAATTTTAGTCCGTCCCTGCATTATTAGACTCGTGACCTGTCGACGTGCTGGCCTGCATGTTTTCATGGGTTGACCCAGCTGATTTGTTGCTGCTTCTTGTTTAATTTTCAGTGCGATTGTGGATACAACTAAAAGCATACTACCATTACTGACCAAGACATTATTTTACTGTAGAGCAAGATGTTGCTTATTAGTACAACATATCAAGCAGCTAAATCCACTTCTGAAAATATTTTTTGTGGAGCAGAATACTATTTTAATAAGTAGGATACAATACGTGATTCTGCAAATGCATGCAGGTCTTTCAGTAAAAAGGCATATGGTGATTAATTAAAGTGTCAATTCATCTGTCTTCAACATAATTGTTTAGCTTTTACTTCTAGTTTTTCTAAAGCAGTCTTTGGGCATTTTATGACTTTATTACAAATGGAAGAAAGATGTCAGGTTATTTGGGAAAGAGAGAGATGCAACAAATGTCCCTGGGTGGACTCAAACCAGGGACACTGCAGTTCATGTTCAGCGTGTGCCCAGAAGTTAGGTTACTTTTTATTTAGCGTTAGTTTCATTTCTTTAAAGGTTTTCAACAAATAATCTGTCATAGTTTTCGGTGACAAAATTGACATTCTAATGATACTACAAAAAAAGCTTTAACCAAGGTTTAATGAATATTTAAGGGAATTATGTGCAATTTAATGGTGTTTCTTCATTTGAATAGGTTCCTAAATTAAAGTATTACTACTGGTATTATTAGTATTGCTAAAATTATTATGAAGCACTACATGCATATGCTGGAAGCATGATTTGGTGGTCAAATATGTACACTTGGTAGAGGGACTTTGTGCCTCACGGGGGAGACACAACCAGGCAAGGCAGTGTCGTTAATGGATGTGATCACAGCTTCCTGGTGAATAATGCAGCCCTGCTAATTGGCTGGATTAATAATTGATGGGGGCGTGTTTGAGGAGGCGGTGGGGGAAGCTGCAGTGGATAAAGAGCATACAACTGTCTTGTTAGAGAAAACTTTGAATGCTATATCTTGTGCATCTGTCTATGCTGGTGGTTGTCCCTAAATAACTAGCTTCCTCCTCCTATTGATGATATGGTTATAGGGGAGGATGTGACTGTGTAAGACGAAGATGTCAGAATAAACAATCGCCCTGACAACATAATGATATAATGAGTCCTGGCCCCACCACATGTTTGACGTTTAAAACGACTTGGGCTCATGTCAAGTCCCACAGGCTCCACAATGTTGTTACACCCTTAGTCCAAACTGACCATAGCCGGCCCACAATTAGCCAGCTGCGTAAATAAAAAAATGGCTGAAATGATGCAGAAATTAAACATAAGGTATTGATATAAATTTTTACAAATGCCAGACATTGGATCTGGAGCTTGGTGATCCAGTGTGAACTCAATGATAGGAACTAATGTTGGTCGAGGGAGGGGGCGGGACACAAGCTGGTGAGAAGAAATAGGTGTAATAAAAGAATGGGACATAGGGGGATAAGAAAAATAGATTTTACTGTTAACTTGATTTATCCGTTGTTCTTGAGGTGTCCAGTTTCCAGAGGATGCATAAACCCAGTCCATAAAGAAGTCGTGTCTTCCTGTGTCCTACACCCTAAAACCACCGTTGTGGTCTTACAGGAAACAATAGGATCAATATCTCAGGGTGTTCAAAGGATTTCTGACAATCAAAAAGCATGTGTTACAGAGTTCAATAGGTGCTAGACACAAAAGAACAGAAAAACAATGTCCTGGTACGATCACTGAAGCAAATAAAAACTATACATGTGTGTGTTGATGGAAAGAAGTGCAGAAAGGCACAACGCCAAGCTGAGAATTTGGAAATATGACTTTCAGCTCTGGTTTGATCATCAAAACTCATCATCTGCCGCCACAGATACTTGTTTTTGCGTTACATGAAAAGTTCAACATTTGGGAAATGTACTAGGATACAGTTAGCCTAATTTAGCATTGAGAGTGGAAACAGTTAGTCTAGCTTTGAGCAGCTATAACAAAATCTGCCTAGCATCACCTTTAAAGCTCACTAATTTACATGTTATATTTTGTTTGTATAATCTGTACAAAAACATATGGAGTAAGACTCAAGCAAGTCATGAAGTGAGATAAATGACCACAAAGCCCCAAATTGTGATTTTTACTCTTTTGTATTTCTGCAGATTAAACAGATGAGATAGAATATGTTAATTAGTGAGCTTTAGAGGTGCTGGTAGGCAGATTTTGTAACCTTTGGGCAGAGCCAGGCCAGCTTTTATCCCATGTTTCCAGTCCCTATGCTAAGCTAAGTTAACCAGCTGTTGGCTGTAGCTTCAAATTTAATTTCGATCTTCTCATCTTATTTATGGCAAGAAAGGGAATAAACATATTTCGCAAAATGTAGGACTATTCCTATCAAGCAGTGAAAGCCAGTTCTTGTACCAACACTTTTCCTCGAATGATTCTTCTCTCACACTGGTCCATAACTGAGAAAATCTGTTCCCCGCTCCTCTCATTAACATGCAAATCCTCATCTTTAGGCAAAAGGATAATAGTGAAAAAAAGAAGCCCTTTTGTGCAACTGAGCACTGAGGATGTTCCTTCCCTCATCTATTAGTTGGACATGTTTCTTTGACAGCAATCTCCCTCCTGTCTAATGTACAGTCAGACCTAGTTACAGTAGCAATTACTAGTGTTCAGGTTAAGATTAATTGAATTACTGGGTGGCTTCCTTGCACTCCTCCGTGGGCATATCAATCACTGCCTGTGCACTACACAGACCCTTTATCACCCTCTTCCATCTTTATGTAAAAAGACGCAGGCTGTGCTGTTGCACTCCATCTATCAATAAACGGGTCTGGGGTGGCAAACTCATTTTCTAACACATTCCTCTCTTTAATCAAGCAGGCTGACATTTGGGGATAGTTAGTAAAAGCTGTCCACCATCTTTTCTTATTTAAAACAGAGCACCTGGGATTGTACCAACTATTTTCTGACGTTATGAAAGAGAGGGTAAACCTGCACTCTCACTGATAAAATGTTTGTGATGCATTTTAATTGATAATTTGTAAAGAGAAATCCAGCTATACAGTACTGTGAATGGTTCTTTTGTGCTATGCAAATTCAAATTTAAAATACAATAGACTTACTTTTTGTCAACAGCTGGAGTTCTACTTGAGGAACCAGGTAGCTTTTCAAAACCGCACGTGCAATGGATCTGCATTGCTTCTGTGTGAATAAAATAGCTCTCAAGCGCAGATTAAATGCCACTCTGTCATTCTCTCTCCATTCACCACCTCCATTATTAGCTATTTTAAAAATTGTGCAGGATTTCTGGTCGTGGTCTATAGTACTGCCAAACCCCAATCTTCAGCATGTTGTATTTCCCTCATCACTACCATGCAAGTCTTTGTTCGTCATCTAGCAGGAGTATAGAGAATACACTGGATGTAGAAGTGCTGAAAGCTTGAAAATAACATCTGAAGAAAATAATGTGTTGGCCTCTGTCGGCCATCCCGAAAAAATGCCAATCCCTCATTTCAGATTGACTCCAAGAACCACACACACACACACACACACACACACACACTTGCGCCTCAAGCTTAGCTACAGTATAATTCTGTGTTTTGCACGGAGACGGAGGTTGGGCAGTCAGATAGAGGTTGTGCCTGAGGTGCCGTCTGGCATAGCCTCTACCCATGTCTGTAGTTTGGACTCTGCCAAGAGGACTGGCACCGGCCATGCCGCGATGGAGCAAGACAAAAAGGATGTTTGGTGCCATCCTATCACCACACAGGCAGCTGCAGATAACACACATGGCAAGTGTGTCAGAGGACATGCCTTTAAGCACCGGGGCAAAGGAGGAAACAATCCCATGTTTGGCAAGTATGCCTAAAAAGACCCTTGAAAAAGTGAGAGACTTTCTTGCTGAGTGAATGGAGTAAAAGGGCTGGAAAGATGAATCTCTGACTTCCTTGAGTAGTAAACACTTGAATGTTTTTTTGTAAATTACAGGAACTGAAATACAGGACAGCATTGTGTTTGCCAGAAAAAAAAAATGAATATGTGGCAAAAGTATTTTAAAGAAAACACTACAGTTGGAACGGAAAATGGAGGACCCAGGAGGAGAGGGCTTCCTTCTTTTTATTGGTTCCCAGGCTTTCCATTGCTCTGGTTCTCCCTCTCTTTCTGTCTCTGTCTTTTTCTCTCTGGTGGAAAATACGGAGGGCTCCCTGTCCTGTGATAAAGCTGTTGCCTCTGAGATGGGAAAGAGAGATCCATCACGCTGAGGCGTTGGTTTATCCTGCCAATCCGCACCACTGAGGGCTGTAACGCATACATGCTCCATCCATACATCATTTACCAAGCCCTTCCGTGCCCAAATAACATGGGTTTGGCTGCACGTTTCTGAAATCCTAAAGCACTCTGGCAAATCCTCTGAAAGTCTTGATATGCATGAATTCTGGAGGTTGTTTTGCGGTTTGTTTAGTTCACTTCTATGAAGAGAGCTGAAACAGTGTAGTCTAAAGCCCCTTGACTCTCCAGTGCCAAATGATAGGGTTACAGTCTCTCTTTGTTTGTGGAAGGATAACACTTAACTTCCATCAACCTTGTACTGCCAAGAAGAAAAAAAACTAAAACACAGAGGAACAGAAACACAGTACAGAAAGAAAATTGCAAACATGATTCTGTCTTTTTTTTCATTTCAGTCATACTGCTTGTAAAGTGCCTGAAGGCAGAACTGTTGTGATGTTAGAAAACATTACCTGTCAGGCTTCCATGGAGTTCAAGGAAAATAAACATCACTGACATTCATGGGAATTGCTTGAAAACCGCTAAACTGGTAAAGGTGTATCGCCTGAAAATAGTACACTGACCTGCAGACCTAAAAATAATGTCTTGAAAAGGTCAAACATCTCAACATCAGAAACAATAAGACGATAGATACGATTGCAGTGCATCGTAGCTGTACAGAGCAGTGTATTTTTGTACAGTCAAGGACAATAAAAGAAGTGACCAAGTATTCCGTTTGAAATTTGAATCCCAGAATAAATGCTTCATAATGTATGGGCTAATACCTCATAAAAAGACCAACAGCTGCTAAGCCGAAAGGGCCCGGGATATGACAGGGTCAAACAGGTTGCTGACTAGTGTACACACAAACCCAAATGTGTATAAACAACAGAATCCTAGAAACAATGTAACCTGAGCTCAATGTTACAGTACCATCTGCTGGCATTGTGAACTCTGAGGGTGGCACATTCTGTGGCAGCCCTCTAAGTGACCCTCCTGACCGTGATCAATCACACTCCCTTTCTGCACATGTTCATCAAAGCTTGTGGAGTTCCTGATCCCAGAGGCCCAAAATGTTTGCATGAAAGTAAGCAGCAAGCTTGCTTCATCTAGCTAGGTTTGAAGAAGTCAACAAAGAGCTCTTATTTTAGGTGTGTCAGGTGAATACGTCAGGTGTGAGCGTCTGGTGGAGATCCAGGTGGTGTCTGCAGAACACCATGCACCTGCTGCCTGTCCTCACTCACCCATCGGGGGGCAGATTCCCAGGATGCCAGAGGGCAGCTGCTGACAGCCACAACTTTGGATAGCCCTCTTGCTTCTATCTACCTCCCCTACATGGGGCCTCCTAGGGTCAGCTGCTAAGGGCATGCAAAGATGTTGGTGGGGGTGGCGAAGGTCAAGGAGTTGGCAAGGAGGGGGGGACTACAGTCATGGGTGGGTTGCATGCCTTCAGCAGGAGGTGAGCGTCCCGGTTTTACAATTATACTTCCCGATAATCACTTTCACAATCCAAAGGCAGCTCAGAGCTCATGCTCAGGAGGTCTCTTGTGATCACGTTACGTCCGCTGTGTGTGTGTGTGCCCTCTACAACCCCTACCATGACCCCTTCACCCACCTCTGCTAGTCCTCTCTACTCCACCTGCTATCAGCATACCTGCCCTTATGTTAGGGCAGAAAATGAGCCACTCAGTAACTTATTCTGTTATGAAAAACTCTTCAACTGTTAAAATGTCCATGACAGTATTTCATTATCATTAGATGACATGCATTTTAGTTCACAAATTCCATTCTTCTCATGTGAAGCATTGACAATTTTAGCCAAGTACACGCTTACAAAGCCATGTACATGCTTACTGTCACAATCTTGTTCTGTTCCCTGTTCTGATCTTGTTCCCTGTTTGGTTTATTAGAATAATGTCTCTTCTATTGATCTTTATTTGGCTTTAGATCTGCGTCTTAGTCCGTTTGCCTGTTTATTATGGTTTTACCTGCCAGTTCCTGTTTTGTTTTATTGCTGTCTGTGTTGGGTGTTTGTCCTGCGATTGCTTTGTTCTGCTTTAGATTTTGGTCATTGGTTTCTGTCAGTTTTTTCCTTGTTCTGTGTTTCTGAATCTTTTCCTGTTTCCTGCTCTAGTTTTTCTAGTTTATAGTAATCAGAGTCAGTTGTCTGTTTCATATCCAGATTTCCCTGATTCGTCTCACCTGTTCCCTCCCTGGTCGTTAGCACAGTATATATTACCTGCTGTTTCTATCAGTCTTGCTTGGTCGTTGTAGCTTGTTATTGTTCTCTCTCCCATGGCTAGCGTGTCTGCCCGTTGTTGTCTCTGCCTTGTGTCATACCATTCCAACATCCTGTTTCATAACAAAACATGTCTATCAACATTGGAAAATTACCATCCACAGCCACTGCTAGGAACCTTAAGCTGAGTATTTTACAATGTGACAGTAGATTGGAAAATACTAAGCAAAAATGAAATATTCTTAAAACAGACTAAGTCAATCAGGGGATCAATTAGAGGAAATGGGTTAAATCTGTTTTAAGAATCTCGACCGTGCCTTGGAGAAATGCTAAAACAAATGGCTCCTTTCCTCACTAAAGAGGCCGTGGAGATGCATTTTGAGGGTTTTGCACACACAGACGCATAACAGCAGAAACATTATATTCCTCATACTTCTGGCTGATATGGTTATATAAATCCAGATAGGCAAGTGAGATATTTTAAAGTTGGTATGCAGTGTGGTGCAAAGGGAGCGGGTGCTAAAAAACTATTTTCAACTCAATCATCAAAACTCATGTCATTCTTGTATTCCTGGCCGGGTTACATCCAAGGGCAGCATGCAGCTCCAAAAGTACACGGGAGGTGGTTACAGTTTACATGCTCACATAAATATGGACACATAGACACACATTCACACAAGGGTGTCTGTTAAGTCTGGCCTCTAGTTCCAGCAGGTGTGTAGCTTTGTCATGACAAGCTTGTGCAGCCAAACATAAATATATTCAAAAATACACATGCATGTTATAACTTGTTTTGTATGTTGTACAGTTTTTGGGCAATTTCCTATGTGTTTATGTCTTGGTTAAATGATAGGCACTTGGAGTTTATAGGCATATAGGATTGGCTCCTTTAGAGTGACTGCTACAACAACTTTACTGTCCTAGACACACAACTGAAGAGGTCTTCAGTAATTTCTTCACTATTAACATCTAGCCTCTCCCACTTAGAGTTGTGTCATGCTTTCCACTGGCTCTCCAAACCTCTCCACACTCAGAATGACAAGCGTAATGTCAGGCAGCAGCAAACAAGGCCAGAGTTTAAACTCTGCCACCCAATTAACTGACACCCACTCTAAACACAGCCAACATATGAGAAACTTGGAAGTCTGCCTCATTTCAAATGCTGGGAATTCAACAGCTTTTCACTGTCAACACTCGACAAATGTGACTTTATTTTCTTTAACGTTGTTTTTTTTCCTGGTCTTTCCTTAATGGGGTTGTGTCAACAAACCCAACTGTGTAGCCTAATGTAGGAAAAAATGCTAATCACTAATGAAGGGGGGAAAAAAATAGCATTTGTGGAATTTAAACACAGACAGGGCACATTTTATTATTCTACACATTTACATCTGGATGTTGATCTATATTTGAATAACAGACAAAAAAACTTCTGTTCTGTGTATATTCACATCTGAAGCTGCCTTGCTTCACAGACCACTGCACGACACACAACGGCACAGCATATGCAGATCAGCATACAGATCACATCAACACCACCGCTTTCTTAAACAAATCCCCACTGGGTCACTGCTTTTATGATTAAGACCCTTCTTTTATTACCATTACAGAATGTCCTTTTAAATAAGGCCAGTTTTATGATGAGGGAAACCCCTAATTTAATGTGATTTTCTTGCTGAGCATACTCTTTTCATTTGCTTTCTCATGGTACTGCCCATTCGTGTATTGCATACATGAAAGAAAACATTTAAGGAGAGGCTGATGTGGATACACTAACTCTGATCAACTTTACACAAAAGATTTCCTGATACATAAGCTGCTATACACCTTTTTATTTCCTGGATATTTATTATTAAATGTCTCTTTGTGTCTTTCTAAACTGACAGGACTGAAAGGCGCACAGAAATCACTTTTGTGTGTGTGTGTGTGTGTGTGTGTGTGTGTGTTTCTGCAAGAGTGTATTCCTGCACCGGATACTGTAGTATTTGTAGCTAGATAAATATGCGTGCGGCAGAGTTGGTGGCACATTATCCTCGCGTTTAATGGGTCACACATGTTTTTATGAAGGATAATTAACCCATTAAAGAATCTGGTGAAGGCTAATCCGACATCAAACAGCAACTACGGCTGGGTCTAGACAGGTGAAAGCTGGGCGTTTAGTAACCCAAGTAGGACAAAAACACAATACTGAGTACTCTGTACCATGAGCCTCTGCTTTAGTTCAGTGTTTGTGCTTGACCTCCTTGTTCACTCTGAGTGTTCATTTCCACAACAAAAGCCTAACAGGTTGTATGTGATTATACGGAAACACTGCTGAGATATGTGCAGTGAAATGTAACACTGACTGACTGGATGATTGGGCCAGGTGTTGGTTTGCTGTTTAACAAAAGGTCTGAATTTACAGAAAGTCAGTGGACAAAAAGTGAGAATGACATTTTATTCAGAAATCTAAAATGATGTTTTTAGTTGGAAGTACAACACTGCCAAAGAAAAGTCACTGGAATGTAAAAAAATAAATATATAATTCTGTACCAAGATTTGAATAAATGCAGATGGTGAAACAGAATTGTACCCAACTGTTTGGAGCCTTTGGACACATAAAAGTGAAGTTAAAAGTTTAAAGCTACCAATGTTTCATGCGGTTACAGCCGTGATGTCAAAATGGCAACTTTCATCCTTCTCAATAAATTACAGATTTTTTGCATCATAGCTTTGGGTGTGCGACTGACTTTTTAGAACAGTTGATGGAATTTCCCATAACAAGCCAGACAAGTATAATTCTGAGAGAGCTGGAAAAGGAGGTTGGAGATGTTGCCATGTCACATCAAGTGCTTAGAGGTGTTAAAGTATGTTCCACACATTCCCAGAGGGACAGAGACGAGTGATTCATGCTGAGGACACATATCTGCCTTGACAATAAACAAAGAGTCTCCTTAGACGGAAGTATTCACTGTTGCTAATGAAAGGAATCACATAATTCAAGCAAATTGGACACGGTGATTAGTCACAGAAAATCTGGTCTTGTTGTGTACAAACACAAGACCAGATTGTTGTTTTTTTTAATTTTAATTTTATTTTAAAGGACAGTATTACTGAGTCTCCAACACTAAGTGTGGATCTGCTTCTCAGTATTTTGGGAGTTTGTTCCTCAACCATGACATGTTAGCTTTCAAAGTGTCATGTGTCAGAGGAGTTTTAAACATTCTCGCAGCGTTGAAATCTTAAAACCATCAGTAAAGTATCTGTGGCTCCGAGGCAGCGAGATTGTGCCGATTTGTGACGAGGGACCGGTTAAGTTTAGCGATGCAATCGGATTGATTTCCTGGTTTCGACAAGCACTTTTGACGTGCACATATACACCTCTATGTGACCTCGAGCCAAATGAATGCAAGTCAATCAAAAACTTCCCCAAAAACACAAAGGCTACCAACGGGAAGACTCTCATACGATGGCGAGGAGAGCTGACAAGATGAACTCCTGCAGAGTGGGCCACGTTGTTGTAACAGTTATTTATTCCTCTTTTCTATTGAAAGGTCCTTCTGTTTTAAATGGACGGCATTAAGGGGAACCGGCACTAAGGTCTGTCCTTGGAGGCACGGTCCAAATTCCTGAGAATCTTGGCAACTCCTCGGGATAGATGGGACCCTCATGGATATAAAACCCCACAATGGATGAATAGGTAAACAGAAGGGTGTGAAAGAGTGATGGCGAAAAGAGAATGTTCACTCTCAGAGAGGCACAAAGAGGGAGGTGTGTGAGTGGGAGATGGGAGAGAGCCAGAGTGTTTGGAGGAGGAGAGAGGGTGAGCGAGAAGGCTCTGGAGGGAACTGTCGGTGAGGGAGAGTAAAAGTTTTGTCTCCAGGCTTTTAGAGGGTGCTGTGTGTAGTGTTAACTCAATCAAAAGGTGAATTATACCTCCTGAGACACTCAGGTAACCTTTCATTATAGCCCTAATCCTTCTTAATAACAGAGCTGCAATGTCGGCAATGCCCCATTAGACAGAGAACCACTGAGAGGGAGAGCCATCGTTCCCCACAGGCCTGTGGAAATGTGAACACACAGCACTCACTCACGCACACTCGCAGTGACAGATGAAATCAATCACAAATTCGACTTGAGCGAGGAAAATGCAGCACACTCCACCATAAGAAGATGGAGATATTGAAGGAGAGTAAATGTGTGTTTATGTGGGATCAGAGTTTCTCTAAAGTTTCATTTTCGTCAGGCAAGACGAAACTGATTCGGAAAAATCAAATTCAGACTGAACCGGCCCCTTTGGAATAAAGGGCCGCCAAGACTGCAAACTTGTGTTTTCACCTTCAAAGTTTGTTATAAAAACACACTTTTGAAGCAATACAAAAAGACTGATGAGCTAAATTATGATTTCAGAAGAATTTACTCTTGAAATATGCATGTAATATAATATGTATATGTAATTATATATAGATTTTCTGCAGTAACATATTCTTATTTCAACTCTTGTAAATTTTCTTGCACTTATAGGCACACAAGCATCAAGTTTGGCTTTTTAGAAAAGAAAACCCAGTTTTACTATTTAAAGTGTAAACATGACATGTAGAAAGTGAAAATGTTTGAACATTTATCACAGACATTGCAGTGTTTTTAGCAAAGTACTAAACTTGCAATAAATTAAGCTAAATTTAAAAAATGTTAAGAAAAAACTCACAACAACATGTTTGAAGTTTCACAAGTAGAGTGTTTTAAACGGCATCCATTCTTCAACGGGGAAAACTTTGAAATAGGTTGGGATGTATCCTTGTCTTGTTTCCCAGCTTAATCAAGTTGTAAACCGCGCAACTTAAAGGCAGTCAACCCTAAAATGTGCAGCAAAATGAGCAGCCTGATAACATCTAATGAAAGCAGGCCTAATGTAGCGTAATAAATCAACAGGCTGTCCACAGTGCTTCCTCCAGCAGCAATTAGGCTACTTCTGTAAAAGTTGAGATGTTAAATAAAGATTTATGGGAGATGTAGACTAATCTTTATCAGTGATGTAGTAGAATTCTAAATAAAAAGTTGGATAAACACAATCTATCACCGTGGCAAATTGAATGACTAATAATATACAAAAGTTAAGCCTGGATTTTAAGCGAGGCTTTAATGAATGTATTCCAATATCCTATCTCGTGACTCAGTTTGATAAAGTGAATAGGTTATATCTACTAAAGATTTGTTTCTAAAAATTGCTTAAATTATGAGTTTCAGTCGGTTTTTCCTTCATACATAATTATTTTATTAAATATTCACCTGTACCACTCCAGTCCGTTCTCATAGTTGCGGTCGAAGAAGTGCGGCTCCGCTCCCACGGCTCTGATGTCGGGATGAACCCGCAGAAACTCAAGCAGAGCCCGGGTCCCTCCTTTCTTCACCCCGATGATGAGAGCCTGGGGCAGCTTCTTGCTCCCCTCCCCGAGCGGACTGAGTTTACCTGCAAACCTCGGCGACACTTTCCTGGAAGCAACTAAATCCGGAGGCGGCAACATGAGAGACTCCTCGGGCACCTCCAAAACCTTCCCCGCGCGCTCATCCGCGAGGACCCGCGAGGAGCGCCTGGCGGCCCCGTAGCCTGTCAGCTCCGACCCGGCGGTCCATTCGTACACCAGTCTTTTAGTCCTCCGCGACCTCAAGTCCTCGAAAAGCCCCGCAGCACGCCTGGAGGACGCTTTCACCGGTGAGGGCAAGGTGGTGATGCAGCGGTCAGTGAGGCAGTGCAGGAGGAAGAGAGAGGTGAGGAGGGAGCACAGCATGACCGCCGCTTTCCTGAAGATGCCTCGGGACGGGGGGTCCAGTTTACTGATGCGGCTAAAAGCCATACCGGTCCCTGGGTGGTCGGTACAGGAGCCACAGCCATGTTAGACACTCATCATTGAGTCTTCTTGCCATGAAGAAACCGAGGAGTAAGTCCTCATCCACAGTCTGCTGTGGACAACACCTCTGCCTCCTCCAAAAAAGTGCCAAACCTGATGCGCACAGGTAAGAAAGCCCAAACTGACCGAAAATAGCCAAAACAACAGCCCACAGGTGCGTCTAGGCAGTGTACACCGACTTATGCACTCAGGTAAGAAACACTGCTACCCTCCTTGGTCTGCGTAAGAGCCCCGATGTACCAGCCGCACGTGTGTAGAGTTGTAAACTTGTCTCGCACGTCAGGTTGCTTGACAGGCACCTCCCTGTCCAATGACATGAAGACAGGAGCAGACAGAAACCAATGATGTTCCAGGTGGGAGGGGGCACGAGCTCAGCCAAATTAGAGGGAATTGTCATGTACAAAATTAAATTTGTAATTATCTGTGAAGTGGAAAAAATGCTGCATAGACACACTAACACACTACAATAAAGTACAAAGAGACATGCCACAAACAGGTAAATATGCATTATCTCTACATTTGTTCAGTTATTAGTATCAGTATTAACATCTCTTTTTCAATAAAGACCTGTGCACAAGAATGAACACATAAGCATAAACAAATACACTAAAATTCACAGCAACCCATAATACAAAACATACAAATATACTGAAAGCTAAAACTCATACATGCTACACATGTAAAAACCAAACACACACACACACACACACACACATACACATACACACACCATCTCTGTGTACAAACAAACAGACAGAAGCTGCTGCCATGCATGTAGGGGTAAGACATGTTTGTTTAGTGCATCATCCCCGAATTTTCCACTGTAACTACAGCCAAAATTATTCCTCAGATCGTCGAATCACTTGGGGGACCATTTCTCCGTCAGTGACAGCGGCCACATGCAGCTGAAGTCAGGCCACCAAAGAAGATGGCCTCCACCATGAACTCTTTTTTTATGACACACAGAAGAACAAAAAAAGTGAAATAATGATAACGGGGCACATTATTTCGTTACAAGTGAGCAAGAACAGAACCAAATGTTTCACATCTGCTCCTGCCTTTAGGGTATTAGCATGAGAATGTGCGGGCAGTGCTTCAATGCTGCACAGCTCAGTGCTCGAGAAAGAGGATGGAGACCTCAACACTGGGCCGTATTGCCAGTGCCAGATGTCCCCCCATGTTGTCGAAACAATACAAGGGGGTGTCCCGCATTTAACAAATCACACCCCGTGTCTTTTCTCTTTCTCCTTGACTGGAGAGATGCTCAACCCCCTCCAACCAACTGTGGAGACACCCAGCATTCCCTCACAGAGGTCAAATGGCTTCACACTCCTTCTTATCATAGACAACTTGTAAAATAATGATGGTTAAAAATAGGTCATGTTCCCTTTCTTTTCACAACAAATTGAATGCTGTAAGTTTCCAGAATTACTGTTAACACACTTTATTCATTTATTCCTGTACTTATTATAAAAGTGACCATCTCACAGCCTATGTTCCCACCCTGTTGGTCTGGACCCCCTAATGAGGTCACAAGATATATCTGAGGGGTCAGACAAGATTAATGGGAAAGGAGAGAATCCAAAACAAATTTCTTCCACACAAAATAGTGTTTGTTGTTTATTTTGACTTCACTGTTCATTAGTGGAATGGTGATAGTTTTACTAAGTGGTAGAAGAATTACTCAGATCCTTTACTAAGTTGCAATACCGCTGTATAAAAATACACAGTTACAAATAAAAGTCCTGGATTCAAAATCTTACCAAAGAAAGTGTTAAAATTTTCACAATGCAGAATGGCCACTTTCAGTGTTATATTATTATATTATATGACTGGAGTGGAGCAAGTATTCGGCTTCATAAAGTAAAAGAATAAATATTGCAATGTAAAACTACTCCTGTGTTAAAAATGCCACTTAAATAAATGTATGTAAGAATTATCAGCAAAACACTTTTAATGACTTTTTTTATTATTCACATTTCTGCTTTATTCTGACAGAGAGACAGGAAAGGCAGAGGAGAGAGAGAGGGGATGACATGATCCGGGCTGGAATCAGACCACGGCCGCTATGGTCATGCTCAAGTGCTGTGCACTTGATCATGTAAGGTACAGGGGCGCCCATGAAAATCTTGTACAATGCAAAGTGTTATACTAAAATTTGTTATATTATTGGACTACTATTATCAGTACATTCATGTGTAAGCAGCATTTTAATGTTGTAGTTGTTGAAGGAGCTACTTTTAACTAGACTACTTTATATACAGTTGGATAGTTAGTATAATACTTCATAAAATGATAAATAATCTGCAAAGTAACTGTAATTGTGAAGTAAATGTAATGGAGTAAAATATGTAGACCCTTTGTAAGTCAGAGTGGAAGTATAAACAGCATAATATGGAGATACTTGAGTAAAGTAAAAGTACCTAATAAATGTATTTAGTTACTTTCTACCACTGATTGTACCCTGTAAACATCTCACAATGATTTTATTGAAAAATCTGACAAAGAAAAATCACTGCTCACGCCTCATAGACATATTACACTGGTAAAAAGGGATTACTGATAAAGACCATTGAACAGTCTAATAGCAATGTTGTCATCAGTGGCGTCTGAGTAGGCATTCTTGGGCGCGCCGCTTCGGGTTTAATGTTTGTGCAGCGACACATACTTCCTCTAAAAAACAAACAAAAAAAACAGCATTTAGTGTGTAATTACACACCCAGACATTGGTGCTTTTAGAAAAATGTGCAAGCATTCTCAAAGGCATGTAAAAACGTAATTCGGCTTTCATCTTCACCATTTATCCAAATTGCAGCACTATGGTTACACTGACGCAGCCCTTTTGGAATCTTGGATGCAGAGTTTGGTTTAAGTTTAAAGGGAGTACAAACACAAACTGTTTATTATGCTTTGAATATAATTATTGCATTTACTTTGCATATTAAATAAATTCTCAGGGCTCAAAGCAAACATGTTCAGAGGTGAAACTGAATTTAAATTATCCGTGTCTGATTGTTGCTTCATAGAAATGTATAAACCATACCTAGAATTGTGTATTAGCTCTCTCAAATGCACAGTCAACAGTGAGAATATAGTCATGCAGAAACTGTTTCCATTGCTGAGCTGGCCAAGTAGTTAGACTGTGTGTCTCAGCCATGCACATAATCTCTAGACAGGTTTATGACCTGAGGTTTGGGAGCTGTCAGTTTGGAGGAGACATCTTTACTGCCAATATTATGGCTTTACGTTTCTCGAACTGAAATCTGTGGTGATAAAAAAAAAAAAAGTTATGTTCCGGACAATATTCATTTTGAGCTTTGGACAACCAGCCTGTTTCAATGGTATATAAATGTAATAAGATGCAAACATTTATGCTGGAAATTGAAATATTGTCAGAAAAAGGTACAATTCTCCATGGGGCAAATATGGTTAGAAACAGATGCAGCTAGTAAAAAATAAAAAACAATTTACATGTGGAAATTGTATGGATATAATTTATGACATGTTCCATGCCTGAACCGAGATCACCGTCACAAATTTCCAGACAAGCCTAGGAGTTCCTTTGCTCAAGAAACTAATCTCCTAAAACAAACTAATTTTGAGTAAAATTGGAATGGCATCAACCAATTCAGAGCTTAAATAGGTTTGTTCATAAATACTTAAGAAAACAACAAATGTACAGTACAATACCTACAACCTAGATGGCTAAAATATCATTCAATATGTTATTTTAAAAAACACATTTGGATGCAACAATTATGCAGAACCTGTTTACAATATTATAGAATACATGCAAATTTCAAACACTATACTTGCAGATACAGAATGTATATGGTGTGTGAGCGATGACTCAATGTTTTACTGAAACAGGGTGGGGTTTTTTTCCACTGTAAGAGGAAATGTACTCGTTCTATATACACAGCTGTTGGCCATTCGTTGAGGTTGGGATCTTCTGCCTCATTGGCAGGCCATGCGCTGAACAGGAAGGGTTCTCTATTGAGCACGGAAACCCAAATAAATTGTGTTCTTAATCAGATTAATGCTCATCAGAAGTGGGCTGTTTCTGTAAATAGTCTCAAATTGTCAATATACAACCGATTTGAATTCAGCTCACAGGCGATTGCATTCCATTCATCAATGCTTTGTCTTGTTTGCTGATGTTTACCACAAGTAGAGGAGGAGGAGATGGCACATAATTAGGGGTTTTCTGTCTTCTTTAAAGGGGAGCGCATTATGATTTAGTTTAAATATAGTTTATACCTGTTATAAGGTTTTAAAGGGAAAGCTATTACCTTGAAACACATTTTTATTTTATCCTACAAAATCTAATACCACTGGTTATGCTTCAAAACAAAATCATAATTAATTTATGGATACGTGGTAGGAAAATAAATTCAACATTAACAGCCTTTTTGTACAGTATATGTACTGCCAAAACATCTGTTGTTGTACCTGAAATGAGTCTCATGGCAGCCTGTGTGTGGTGTGTTTTGTGTCACATTCCTTCCTCCGAGAGGCAGCAGGATGCAGCTGATTATGAGAGAGGCAGGCGGGGTGGGGAGGGAGCCGCTGTTTGAGCTAGGAGGTGGTGTGGCTGTATGTCCATCTCTACAGGCCAGTAATCAAATCTAAAGACAAGCTGGTGTGGGTACAAAAAGGTTAATGACACATATGGCTGGCTCTGTTGTATTGCAAACAGGAGAACAATCGTTCAAATTAATCTCCAAATGCACTTGGCACACGGAATGTTATGGTGACTATGAGTCAAACTAAATTATATGAAACAGCTTTTAAAGCTCTACATGGGAAATTTGACCAAATCTAAAAATCTGGATTGTTTTAACTTGAGATAAATATTCAATTGGGCCACTGAAAAGTTGGTTTCAAATCTAATGTATTTTTTTACAACATGAAATATTTGTGACTAAATAAGGACCAACAAACTTCTGATGCATGATTTATGGAGAGTTTCACACTCAAAAACAAATCTGCTTCGGTATGGCGGTGGCCTCACAGCTAAGCAAACAACCTCAACAACTGTCCAACAGAGCCCTGTCCATTTCAAACCAGAAAGAAGAGCAAGGACAACATCTCAAATACAGAGATATCTCATGAAAGAAATAACCAAAACTGTTGTAACTTTGGCAGGAAATTGTGTTCATGGAGGACCCCGTCACAAATATTCAGGGGCTTTTAAAACTGTTTATTCAACATTTTCATACTGAAGGCGTCGATAAATGCTGCTCAGAGGCTTAGCTCTCCATATAGCCCTCTATAACCAGTCTGCAGGAAGAGATGATGGCGTCATTACACAAAGAGTCATAAAGTCCAAGAACAAATTTGCACCATGTCAACCTTTTGACCCTGCTTCGTGCCTGGGACAAGACCAAAATGGGGAGATGGTATTGTGTGATATGAGATTGATATTGGCGTCCAAATGACCAGCACAGATGATGCATCACATGTGAGCCAATTAGAGCCCCATTGGACAGCAGCGTGCTGTGTTCATTAAAAAGCAATATGTGGAAGCCTGATCTGCAGATAAGTATCTGCTCATACATCCAAAGAAGACAGCTAGGCTGTGGGTTGTTTTAGCCACCACAGAGCAGGGTAATCGCAAAGCATAGATCCTCCAACTGTGAATTTGAATTAAGCATGTTTGTTAACTGAGCCTAAAATTGTGTGGGACTGAGGTTTTGGGCCTGCAATCTGGCCAGGATATCTTCATGCTGTTTGCTGTCATAATGCAATCATGGAGCCAAAGCAGAATCGATTAAAGCAATAATTTGTTGAATCAGGTGTTTTTCTGCCTGGCTGCAATAACGGTATGACGTTTCTGTGGCGCTTAAGTTCCACTGGATAGCCTGGGCCTGATGTAGTAGAGTACACACAGAGCAGTGACATTCTTTATTTTGGCTAATGACCATGTTTCATGTCAAATAACTGACACAATACAGTATCACAGACCATATGGAAATTATATTAGTTATAGCACTGCATGCGCGATGTTGTGGTTTCAAGGCACGTTGCACAACCACAACTGGGATTTAAATCACTTCTTTGATGATATCATGGCAATCAGACGGATTTAAAGCAACTTTTCAGAGTGTGATGTTGCACAGTTAGTACACCTCACACACCAGAATTATCATGTTGTCCCTCACACCTGTTTTCTTTGAAAGCAATATCATCTCCAGGTATGACACCTCAAACGTCTATAAATGAACTCTGTGTGGTCTTCAGCCCACAGTGAAGCGTGACGCAGCACTGTGACTTCTACAGTGATGGACATGTGAGAGTCAGTACGTCGTCCAAGACAAATAAGACCCTCAGTTTATGTGATTATTGTGCATAGTTAGAATAATTCTCAGTGAAAGCAAAGCCACGGATGAAGGTGGCAGCTGCTGTCAGAATGTGGAAACCTGACGGCATGGAGAGAGGCTGTTTTTGGAGATCCTAGCCCACCTTCCTAGCCATTAATGAACTCCCTAAAGGGTATATGAGCAGAGATTCAGTGATAGACAAGACTGTGGTGCTGGATATGGCGGATATTGCCTTACCTCTGGAGAGAGCTCCATTGCTAATGACAAATGGAAGGTTGAAGTGACTGGAAAGAGATTGATTTCCTTACATTTTACCCTGCAGGCATTCCATCTTTTCCTGGACCATCTATGAGGTGTGCTGCAATATTAACTCGAACCTTTTATGGCTGTCAGATTTAAGACATTTTTTGTTCTCAGGTGCACCCAGGCTGGAAACCACACACTCTGAAAACACCTGAGATTGGTCCTCCCCCGTCAAAGAGGTCATGAGAACTGGGATAGCTGGCAGAGAGAGCGTGCCTGTGAGTATGTTTGGTGAGATTTTTAAATGGATCATGTTACATCTGATGTCACCACCAGCCATCCTGAAGGGCACGAGGAAGACTAAAACAATATGCAATTTGTTAGCAGTCCCATTAACTGAAAATAACAGGCGACAAAGTGATTCCCAGGGTCTAAAATCTATTAAAGCATTTTATTGTAATGATTGAAACAATAGCTGGAAGGAAACTATTAATCATTTCAAATGGTAAATGGCGGCATTGCGCCACATTAGATCTGATTACAAAAGTTTAGAAAGGTAAGTATTTTTTATAACCACAAACTCCCATTTTAAATGACATTGCTGAACAGGGCTGAGTAGGAAATGATGTTCTGAAGTGATTTTTCTCTGTCAATTGTACAATAAACTTGCAATCTCTCATTGGCGATAAGGCTACTTTTTTCATCCTTCATGCTTAACTGAGGCACTAACCTCTCGCCCCACTGTGGCAGTATTTACGTCAAAGAAGATCTCGTATGCTCACGTTGAAAATATGTAATGAAGACTATTTGTTAATGTCAGCGTATGGCCCGGTGGTGCGTCTTAAAATAATCTGAGCTCTCGGCCATTTCTTTTTTGTTTTTTCAGACACCTCAGAAGTCTAATTGAATTTCTATCTTGCATGACTCGTTAATAACAGCGGAAGTGTGGATGGATGATACCTTGTTAGCTGCGCCACATTATCAAAAACTCACTGGCAAGATTGTTTTGCATGTGGCTGTGACTGTGTGTATTTTATTTCTTCAAAATGATTGTTTTGGCTTGAAAAATATAGCAATTGTTGTCTGTAAGAGTACTATTAAAGTATTGGAGCTTATACTACCTCATAACATATCAGGCCTTTACTTAGTTTGTGATATGAAAAACATATCAGGCCTTTATTTTATGAAAACTATATACTTATTCTTTAAGAAGATGTAATTTCACCATGCATCAGGAGTACTGATTCAGCTAAAAACAGGTCTCAGTTAAAAGTTTGATACAGTATAAAGTGTAAGTGTGGTGCCAATTAGCTACTTTAGACTTCAGTTGCATGTTAGAACAAAGAGACTCTGGAAGCCACTGCAACATTGTCATTTAAATTCCTGCAGACATGTTCGGTCTCTAAAATTCACAAGAAACTATACATTTGCATACTTACACATATAACTACAGAACCCCCAAAATCTTCATATAAAGCTACTGAAGACAAGACATGTAATCCGCTATCTTGCAAAGTTGAAAAGCGCATCATTCAACCTGGAAGTTTCCCACATTCAAAAGCAAGTTCTAATATGACTACTCTTTTCCCTCAAAAACCTACTTCAGTTCATAATAAAATTCATAATGAAATCTTGACTATTAGAATTAGTATTGTAATTACAAAGTTGGTGGGCTCGTAAGAGACGGATTAAAAATGAATGGTAAAAATGGAAACGACAGAGGTGAGATATCCTGACTTTTAGTCCCAAGTATGGGTTGAGCTCCAAAAACCTTTCAAACTGACAAACCCAAGTTTTTTTTATTCTCCAAACCAAAGCTGAGATAACCCTTGTGACTGCATTATTAATGTGATTATTATTATTAAGAAA